>CAJQUW010011650.1:0-28105 GCA_907163375.1 Prostheceraeus crozeri | reverse complement strand
GTGTCCGAGCAGGTCGCATCCCACACGAGCGACTTGCCCTCTGCGAACGGGAAAACTGTCATACCATCCGGCCGCTTGTCGTCACCACGATCCAGCCCCACTGGCTCGAGGATCGACTTGAAACCGGCGACGTCGAGGGCCCGGCGGATGATGTCGTTGATAGCCACGTGGCCCGGGAATCTTCCGGCACTCTTGACACAGGAAAGGGGATGGAGACCCAGTTCATCTGTCCGGGAACCACAACGGCATGGGTGCGGCTCACAAACAAATCCCCCGATCCTTATGGCGATGGCGTATCGAAGACAGTCGTCGACCAAGAGGTTGCCCATGGCGCTTGAGGGAAGAGCGGACAGCCAGGCGCCACTGTGAGGTTGGGATGCAGCCTGCAGAGAACCAAGGCGGTGTTGGTCCATGGACTGCTTGAGGGTCAAAGCAGCTTTCTCGGCGGAGATACGGTCCCATTGCCGCTGTTTACGTGGATCTGAAGGGCGTTGCAGACCAGCGGCAGACCACCTATCGTCGATGACGGCAACCACAGAATCGAGAGGGGATCCATTGGTACGGTGTAGGATACTCCCGACGAGGGTCAGACACGTGTGAACCGACGCGTAGAATGCAGGACTAGCAACGTCCATCGGCGACCGAAGCCCGAGATGTCATCGAATCGGGTGTTGCAAATATCGGTTGCAGATCGACGGATTACCTCGTCGAGATCTTGAAGACAGCTAACGACAGTGAAACAGGGAGAACTTCGGAGAGAGAACAGAAGCTTCGGGAGAGCAAAACAGTTACGGAGGAGAAATAGGGCCGGATGGGCGTCTAGTTGCTTGAGTCGCTCATTCAACAGCTCCAGAGTGATGCGCTTCCTTATTAGGTCACTTACAATCGCAGGTTGGAGGATTGTTGAACCGAGGATAGAAAGGTTATCCCGGCTTGTGACATGAACTCCGTCTAAAATCTGATTGATGGAAGAAATAGCATTAGAAAAGTCAGATGTGTTACAATCGACGTTTATAATTTCGGACTTCGTCGAGTTGATGATGAGGCCTATCTCGGAAAGGGCGGAACGATGCGACGTAGGTTATCGATTACAGATGAAAAAGAACCTCCTAGAGTTGCATCGTTGAGGTACCAGATATTGACAGGTGTGGATATTGAGCTAGCTATGTCATCAACTCCCAAGGCGAACAGCAGGGGGCCGAGTGGATCACCTTGTTGGATGCCTGAATCTGATGTGATCAGGTTGGTGTTAATTATGAGATCACTTGAGTCAGAATAAGCTAGATGTGCGAGCGGGTACAAAGACGGAGCGCGACGGTGGCAAGCCTCCAGAAAGTGGTTGCGACGGATGAACTTGAACGCATTCCGCATGTCCAGCTTGACGAGAACATTATCACCGGGTTGATTTGGCGTGGAATCTTGGTCGGAATGTATGAAAGACCAGACAGTGTGAGCGGCAGCCTCGCAACCTCCCGGAACACCTACACCGAGCTGAATAGGGGCGAACTCGGGCGCTAGCTGACGAATCGAAGGACGACAGGCAGCTTTCGAAGCCAGACGTCTGAAAATGTTTCCTACTGCAATGGGGCGGATTCCACCGTCTTTCTTACGAAGTGCAGTTAAATTTGCTGCGAAGAGAGGGTCCCTGGCATGGCGCGGCAGATCGCCAGAGACGATGCGATTACAGAGACTGGTAATGGCAATAGTTAGACTAGGCTTGAAAGACTTGAGGGCCCACGTGACGTCATCAGAAGATAGAGCCACTGATGGAGCAGAATCAGGAGAAGGACTCGGTCTAGTGTCGGCTGGAGCTCTTGGGTGCTTGAGTCTGATTATTTCTATATTGTGGTATTTCTATATTCTATATCACAATATTTCTATATTGTGATATTACTTGTTAGGATATTGGAGCAGTAGAGTCAAACAACAGTAGTATAGGGTATAGGATTCGGCGCATCGCTTCGCTCAGCACCGAATCCCACACCTAGGTAGTTACAAAAAATGAAAAAAATACAAAAAAATAGGGACCCCCTGAAATTTATAAAAAACAGACAAAATAGTTACAAAAAATGAAAAAACAGTCAAAATAGTTACAAAAAATGAAAAAATACAAAAAATAGGAAAGTACCTTAAAGTATGACCCATGAACAAAAATATTCATTTAAAAATGGAAGATGAAAAAACAAAAGAACCATCGGCCCCCTTATATCCTTCATTATCATATGACATAAAACCTTCGGTTCCCAATGAAATGGATATAGCAAAACACAAAGATAGAGTCAGGTACATGAAAGATAAGGAAGCCCAATTATTACTTAAACTAGAACATTATAATAAATTAAGAAAGAGATGGACGATAGCTAAGAATGTGACACAAGGCGTTGGTATATGTTTAACAATTTCTTTAGGCGCTCTCACTATTGTCATTTCGTCTGGCGTTCTTACAATTCCTGTTGTCGCTACTGCTTTAACAGGCACAGGTGTCTTCACAACGTCACTTGCAACAGTGATAGATAAATCTGTAATGTCTAAGAAACGAAAATCCTTAACTAAGAAACATACACATGTCAAAGAAGTATATGATAAACTACATTACTACTTCCAGAGAGTGTGTGATGACAATGTTATTACGTTAGATGAGATTGAAAAATTTGACCAAATAGCAAGAGAAGCAACTAAAATTCCTGTTAAACCTCAAGACAAAGTAAACAATGAAGCTTTTTTAGAAGAAATAAGAACTTTATTAAAAACGTTAGAACATCAGTAAAATTGTCTCTTCAAGTCTCAGCACCTTTGGTGCAGTGTTTTTGCTGCACTTCTATGCTACCACAAAATTCAAATATTATCTTATAAAATAATGCAGAGCAATGAGACAAAAATAAAACAACTAGAAGAATTAATAAAACAGAAAAATATTATGAAGAAAAGACATAGACAATATCGAATGCTACAAGCTGGCGTTCAATCCGATATGTTAGAAAAAATACGCCTAACTGACCAAGTGAAAACTGATTTTGAAAAAACTATTGCACCACTCAAAATTCTTGAGAAAGAACTTGCAGTTCATGATAAACGAATTGATATCGCGGATCCAGTGCAGAAAACCATCATGGATGATTATGGTTTGTTAGAAGCAAACATAGAAAAGAAATTACCCAAATCTATGCTCTTTGAACATTCTACTTTATTTATAGAGGGAAAAGGAGAAACTAGATTTTACTTAGGTGGAAAAGAATTATCTATAAATCCTAAAGAAAGTTTAATTTTTGCACCAGACAAAACAGCTTTCAGTTTAGACAGAAATTTCGCGGATTTATTAAGAGGAGCGAAGTTAGATAACTATCACCCCGATGATCTACTGAAATACAAAACGATGTTAGATAAGGTTGGAACTGTAAAAACTCTTAAGCGTTATACAACTTTGAATGACTTATTATCCAAACCGTCTAGTACCAGTAAAACAGGAACAAAGATACCAATACTAACAGCTGCTTCGCCAGCAAGAACTGGTTATTCAACACCGCCTGGTTATTCAACACCAATGGCTGCTTCGCCAGCAAGAACTGGTTATTCAACACCGACTAGTTACCCAAAAACAGGAACAGGACTAAAAGTGACAACGGTTTTCCTCCCCGATGATCCACAAGAATTAGTGAATAGATTACAGATTTTATTAGCTGCGAGAAATGAAGGGCATAACTCTAGCTTTAACGAAATACATGCAATCTTAAAAAGACTATTAGAAAAGAAAATTATAAGTGAAGAAGACTATCAAAATTTATCTAAATTATCTAGTTAAAAATGTCTTCGGCAGAACTAGAAAAAATTAATAAGCATTTAGAAAATTTAACCGAGATTTTAACCTCATCAAAATTTAGTACGACATTAAAATTTATAACAACTACTTCATCCCATACCTGTCATTTAGATCCTATTATTCACTTAGAACAAGACAAACATTATGAAGTAGCACTAACTAGTTTTTCAACATTTAACACTATACACAATATTATCAAAGATGTAAATAACCGATTTAAATATTCTAATGATCAAGGTAAAACTTGGAAAGAATTAACTTTTCTTCCTGGATCTTATGAAGTTGAATCGATTTCCAATGAAATAAAAAGACATTTGGGCATTCAATTTAAAGACAAGAAACAATTACATTTCGCAGTTGAACCAGCAGTAAATAAATTTTCTCTTACTTTAGATGAAGATCATCAAGTAGATTTTAATATTGACAAATCTTTATCAAGACTCTTAGGATTTAAAAAGCAACTCTATACACAAGGTTTTCATATAAGTGAAAATATACCTAAAGTAACTGAAATAAATTCAATCAACGTTCAATGTGATATTATAGAAGGTGGTTATGTTAATGGAAAGCTGTCAAATAATATCTTCAGTTATCCAGCATTTACAGTTCCGATTGGTTACAGTTTGAATGTAATCCCAAAATCATTAATATATTTCCCTGTTACAAGAAAAACAATTAATTCAATTACAATTAGAATAACAGATGAGAAAGGAAAGGAAATAAATTTTGGAGGCGAAGAAATTATGATAGATCTTTTGGTTCGGGAGGTATAATTAAAAAAAATATTGTCTTAAAAATGAGTGAAAGCAGTTGTGAAAAATATCCACTAAACAAGAAAGTGAAATTCAATCATCATCATAACTTGTCAAATAAAGTTTTATCAGTTATTTGTGGAAGATCAGGTTGTGGAAAAACATATCTATTATTTAAAATTCTCACGACACCCAAATTTTTGGATTATAACAATCTTATCATTTATACAACAACAGCAGAACAACCTATTTATCAATTTTTGAAACATGGTTTTGAAAATAATCTTACAAAATCAACTATAGCTTCACTGTTTGAAGAATATGAAAAATCGGAGTATGAAGAAGAAATAAGTTCCTGGTGTGAAGAAGCAGCGAAAAGTAAGCAACTAGTAGAACCCAATAGAAATAAACACATATCGATACAATTAATAGATGATAGTGGCAATATGCAAGATCCTAGTAAACTAAATAAAACGAAAAAACATTGTGTGGTGTTTGATGATTGTGTTAATGACAGAAATCAGGCAGTCCAGAGAAATTATTTTACAAGAGGTAGACACAATAACTGTAGTGTCTTTTATTTGACACAAAGTATGTATTCATTAGATGGAAGTGTTATTAGAAAGAATGCTAATATTTTTATGCTTTTCGAAATCAACCAAAGAAACCTAAGTGATTTGTTAAGAGACTTATGTATAAGAGATAAAGATGAATTTAAACAATCGTGTAACAATGCTTGGGCAAACGACTATGGTTTTATCACAGTCAATATTGATAAAAAAGTACATGATAGAGTTATAGAACATTTGTTCACAGAGTAAAACTCTGAATCGAACAATTGTTCTCTGACTAGGCTTCGCCTCGAGGGGCTTTGCCCCGACTGAAAGTCAATAGAAGATTTGTTCACTGACTAGGCTTCGCCTCGAGGGGCTATAATCACAGAGTTATAATTCCTCTTCCCAGTCTTCACTATCATTGTATTCAATTATATTACATTCTTTTTTTATTCGTTGAAATATTTCGTCTTGTACATCTTCTCCGCTATAGGGGAGCATAATACCATTTGCATTAGGCGCTTGACGTTTAAGAATATTTATTTTACCAGTGAATCTTTTTTCTTCAGTGTTATTATTTTTATCAGGAATACTAATACCAGTTTCTAAAGATCTTTTCCATGGTTTATTAACAATTGTTGTCAATGTTTCCCCATGGTATAATTGAATGAAATCTTCTACTTTTACTTTAGTTTTTGTATAACCCTTAAATGTTTTCTTTTCACTAAGTCTCCCTTGGTCATCTACAGTAATGCAGTATTTTATTTTGGGGGCGATAAACAATCCATATATAATTCCCCCATTGCCATAATCATTTTTCCCTTGACACAATTCCCCGCCAACATATCCAGCCGCATCTAATTTATTGAAGAGCTCATTAGAAATGTATATACTATCGGTATCTGTGTAATGTATGTGTTTTTCTTTAAAACCATTAATTTCTAAAATAAAGTTGTTCATGATTCGTCTAGAGTGAGCAAGAATAAAAGAACCTAAATGTGATGGCATGAATGACGTCTTCCCATCTTTTACAATATTAGCTTTAAGAAACTCATCGTCTTCCATTTCTACTTTCACTAAGAATTGTTCATCATTTACTTTTTCAAAATCTTTTACTTCTTGAGTGAAATTTTTTCTCAATGTATTTTCATTCCATAAATGATATTTAGTGGTTATGTCTTTTTGTACGGTTTTTCCATATAGTGAATTCATTAATAATTTAATTAACTCATCGCCTACAGTGTTTCCTTCTATTTTATATTTTTTTCTTAAATTGAAGAGCTTTTCAATGTATTTGCGAAATGGTGAAATGTGATAATTTTCTTCATAAATTATACCATCTGTAATAGATAATATTTTCCCGCCACATCTAACAATTTCCTGTATGTCTACAGAAGTTAATACATCATAACACATTCCATTCCTAAACCTTATTATTTCTTGATTGCAATTGTTTTCATTCTTTACCTTATCTTTCGCAGGAACTGGTTGAAAAAACATCTCATCAGGATAATGAAACACAACTGTGAATATTCCAGTTTTAGGACGAAATGATTGAGTGTTAAATTGATATAATACTGCTTGTTCTTCTTCTTGTCTAAATTTTCTAGCCGATTCAGCTTTAGGGTATTCTGAATGTTCGTCATACATAGCTGATGGATATAAAGATGTTGCATCAAAAGCCATTAAGAATTCATTTCGTTGGTCGAGTAGTTTATGTTTAATTTCTTTACAGAGAGCATTCTTGTCTTGCAACTGATTATACTGCTTCATTAAATCTATTAAATTATTATTATGACCAGGAAAATATCGTTGTAATATTGGTAGCAAGATGTTACAAAATGGAGATTCGTAATGTCTTATATTTGCTGACACTCTTCCACCTTTAACAGATTTTCTAACATAGTTCCTAGTCCATAAATCAGTATGCGAATGAATATTTATGTTGGCTTCTTGTACACTCTTCATCCAACCGTTAAATGTTAAAGCGGAGGATGTTAAATTAGTAGTTATATCTTCACCAACTAATTCTTTCATAACATTATTATACTTGTAGATACAAAATGCTAATGAAAGAACATCGTTAATTAAATACGGTTTCCACTCATGTTCTTTTTCTAGATAATTGTCATGTGTAATTTCGCCAATTTCATAATTTAATTTGCACATATTGCTAGGGATTTTAAAATTCTCGCACCATTTGGAAAGACTTGTTTTCACGTGTTGATAGCTACATTTCATTACAATGGTTTGTAAAGGTTTGCTTGGTTTTATGTTACGTTTTGTAGAGTCACCTAGTTGCTTAGATCTAGAGGAACGTTGGATATACTTACTAACACTTTCAGTTGTATAAGGATTTTGTAAAGAAGCAGTGAGTATTCCTCGTGATGTTTTAAGCGGTGGTTTAGTTAATTTAAAATTAGATTTGAGTGGAAAATATGCATCGAATCCTGATGAATTATGTGCTATTAAAGTTACTTTCGAATGATTAAAAGAGCCAAGGTTTTTGAAAAATTGATGTATCGGACATACGTCCTCTGGGTTTCCCCCGGACGGACATTCATTATGTTTCCTAATAAAGATTTTCACACAACGTTGAAGTTTGTTAAGTTCTTGCTCAGTTAAGGTATTATATTCACTTATCTGTTTCTTAAGTTCTTTAATCTCATGTTCATCCTTGCTCCTTTTTATTTTAATCATATCGCGTAGCAATCGTGCGTCTATTTCTTCCAATCTCCGCTTCGGTAAGCAACACACGAATTTATTGAAATTGATAGTACCTAAAGCATAAGGAATAGGATGAGCTGTTGCACAACGAGGATCTGGATAAGTTTCGAGATCCCATATATATGTTGAACCATAGTCAATTGGTTTCTTTGTTATGGTCTTATACGGAAGTGTTGTTAGATTTTCATCAGTGACAGTTTTATATATTGGTTTGAAATTATTTTCAATTTCTCTAATAGCTTCTGCTTTATGGAATTTATTGATTAAACAATAATGACCTATTGATGAACCTTCGTGAAAATAATTGTAATAAACATAACTATAAGGTGTTGTAATACCTCTGGGATTTAAATGACGATTAGTAGCACTATAATACTGTACACATTCTCCAAAGTATTTATTGAATTGGGAAAATTTACAGTTTGCCATTACTCCTGTTCTAGATGTAGCTTTCTCTTTATATAAAAAGTTATTAAACCTTTCGAACATAATTTCAGTTTGTTCTTGATTGAACCCACGTAAGGCGTTGTAACATTTTATAAAGCAGAAATCCTCAGAAGGAATGTAACAATATTGCCCGATGTATTCTTTGATTCTATATTTCATATTAATACCAGCGCCTCTATGTGATCTTTGCACGAGTTTCATACCAAAATCTTCGTATTTGATACTACCTGTAAAAATCCATTCACTAGCATCGGATTTCTCTTCTAGATTAAGAAACCATGTTTCAAATGAATTTTTATTATAAAACGTAGCGTAAAAGTTTTCTATTGTGGTTCCATCTTCTTTGTTTATTACACCCAATAAATTTAAAACTTTCCCATTCCGCAAAAGGTCGCGTATATCCTTTACTACATGAGTAAAAAGTTCATTTTCATACGTGATAGCGTTCGGATTAAACAGATTCAATAGATCATCTCCAAGTCTATCATCAGAGAATATGTCGGGAATTGGTGTGCCTTTACTACGTTTACGACTACGTTTAATTTGTGCATCAAACTCATCAATTTGTTTCTTTATTAACTCGTCAAGTGTATGTGTTGATTTGTTACTCATTTTACAATTCATATTTTTAAAAGAAAAAATTATGTTTTTAATTACATATACACAGGAATATTTAGTTCATTTAATGTCTCTAGATCGTAAGCTGTTAAATGTTCTTTCTTAACCAACCACCATAAATTATTATACGCTAAGAATACTCTGAAACTTCGGAGACACAGTGGAAAGTCTTTTGTTTTAGCGTAACTTCTTATACCATGTTTTATTTTATAATCTTGCACGAATTGCATATATTTTCGATGATATTGACTTTTAACTGATTGTTTTGAATTTACAGGGTTTGTAGGATGACGATAATCTTTTATAACTGGCACGTGTTCTATTTTGTACTCCATATTTTAAAAAGAAAAAAAAATTTACATATTATTTAACTCATTTAATATTGGTTTTATGTCACTCAATGTACTTTTAGCATCATTGACTAGAGGATGTACATTTTTTAGTACATCACGAAAATCATTAATGCCTGTTCTAATAACGTCTAGTGCATCTCTATTCTCAAGTCGTTCAGGGGTTTTAATTTTTAACATATTATTTAAATAATGATCGAAATAGAAATAAAATGTCTCTGGTATGATTGTTAGTGGTTCGAGTGATTCGTTTTCTAGAAAAATTGTTATTTCTTCTATATTATGTGGCGATAAGTTCTTAGCACTTGCATAGAGACTAATGTCAAAATCTGATGCATTACTATAAAAATCATGCTCAGTATCCAATAGTATATTTAGATCGCTATCATACACTTGCATTTGATTCAAAATAGTATCAACCCGTATTATACCGTACTTAACATGTACATATTTAGCTAAGGGTAAAGTTAGTTTATAATTTTTCTTAATATCCTCAAAGAACACTGCATTATTTTGCGTAGTTGCATAAAAGACTTCTATGTTTTCTCTAATCTTATTATCTACATCACAAGCTTTATGAGCTAACACTATTATTTGTATATTATGGTGACGGCCTTTTGTAAATATTTCTGATATGTCTTTTTGTTTCACTAAACTAGCTACATCATCTAATACTAGTAAAGACTTTTGCGCATATGTTCCAGCAAAAGTTTCCATATCTTCTAACATACATAAATCTTTTTCACCGTAAACATTTGAGTATCCTTGCCATTCATCTCCCTGTAGACAAAACACATGTACATTTGTTTCATTAGGAAAATGTTGATTTATATATCTTCTAAGAAACGTAGTCTTTCCGCTCGCTGTCTTACCATACACAACAAAATGTAAGTTCTCTTGTTCAGTGCGTCCTTTAGGTTTGTCATTGTTATTGTCATGGGTAACTGGTCTCCAACCTTTAAAGTTTTTGGTTTGACTTTTATAAAATGCAACTTTCGTTTGTTCTGCTGTTTGTAAGAACCCTAACCAGTTTATGAAACAATAAATAAGATAGATAAGAACACATAGAATAATAATTTTCACACAATGAAATTTCAGAAACCCAAAGAGTCTTCCTAGATCTGAATTTTCTGAAAATAAAGATTGCGAATCATTATTTTGTTCACGTTGATTGACGACCGTGGGAGGTCGATTGGGTATTTCGGAATACGATTTTTCATAATTCATTTTTTGATTTTTTATATGAAAATTTGTCTCAAACTCTCTCAACTAGTCCGACACTCTCTTGAGCAACTGTAATAGTCCGGTGCTCACTTGAGTGTTTTGCCTCTGTAGGACTTCCGGACTACTACGGACTATTGAGTCCGGGGCTCAAATGAAGAAAAACACTCAAAAGAGCACCGGACTATTACGGAAGCTCAGGTGAGTGTCGGACTACTACGGATAAAAAATTAATTAAATCATGCAAATTGCTGCATGTCGTGAGAAGTTTCTCTCCAACAGAACTTTATTGCACTTGTTACATCTCACTTGTGTTTTTAAACATTCTTTACATCGGTATTTACTATCATAAAATTCTGTTTTGAGCTTAACTATTTGACAATTAGTGCATTTTCGTGTACTAATAGCACATGAATTAGAATGATTCAAGAAACCTTGACTAGTAAAAAACTTATTACAATTCGGACATTGTCTATCTTTTACTTTTGGTTGTGATGGTGATTGACATGTTTTTTGGTGACGCATAAAGTTCTTAGATGTTACACTTTTTCCACAATCACTACATGTTCTCATATGTTTATTTAATGATGAATTGTTGGATAACATATTTTTAAATAAAAAAAAATGATGTTAACAAATGTTGGCGGGTGTGCTTACACACCGAATAATCAAGAATCAGAAATAGAACTAGACAACTATATCATGAAAACTGGAGACATTTTAACAGGTCCGTTACATCTTTCTATTCTTCCACAACAAAGTACTGAGTTAGCAAATAAAGAATATGTTGATAAACAGTTCGATAGAATTGTGTCACTGCTGTCTCCTCTAATGAAAGAAACCAAGCTTCTAAAGCAGAATGATGAAAGACTGCAAGAAAAGCTAACAGACCTAAGTAGCAAACATGGAAATATAGAAGCAGATATAGTAAAACTTCATAAAAAAATAACAGAACATTCAAAACTTGTGATCCTGTTATCACTAAATTTAAAGTCTGCCATCGCAAAGAATACAAATCAAAATATACAACTGAAAGAAGAGTTAGAAAAAGTAAGCGAAAAGAATCGAAAATTATTACAACACTTACAACAGCTGCAATCCACATTCCAAAAAAGTGTTGGTGAATTAAGTAGCCGCATCACACAACAAGTAAAGCAAATGAACAGAATGATAAATGAAGTTAAAGCACTTAAACAAAAGGTTAGTGAATTGAAGACCCTTAAAACGAATTTAGATAAAGGAAATAAGGAACAGTTGAATGCTATTAAAGTTCAATTGGCCGCTCTTAAAACAGAAGTAAAGAAAAGTGAGAAAAAAATAGAAGTAAATGAAAAAGAAATTAAAGTACATCACACGCTGCTTGACGCAATAGATAAAGTGCAACAGGCAATTAATAAAGTTACCGCGAAGTTGTTGTCCATACACAAACGTAAATCTTAATAGAACCTTGTTCAGAGGCTTTAGCCGATCGGCCCAAAAGTCAAATTTAAGCTTAAAAAAAATGCCTATAATTTATAAACACAATCTTAAGCATTTTGCTTCAAATAATAAAATTGCTCATGAACCACGTATGAATCCTGTGTACCATTATGATAGTGTAGAAACTGTTGGAACAAAGTTCCTAGGCACTGCAGGTGCCGTCCAAACAGAAGGAGCTGGCATCTTTTCTGGTATCGGAAGTATCGTTAACTTGATTAAAAATAATAAAGATTTGATTTCATCTGCTGCTAAAGGAGCAGCTGCTATAGGTAGTACAGCTAGTGCAATATCGAATGCTGTTAAGTCACAAAACGAATTAAAGCAACTAGAAGCT
Source organism: Prostheceraeus crozeri (assembly GCA_907163375.1). Classification (NCBI taxonomy): domain Eukaryota; kingdom Metazoa; phylum Platyhelminthes; order Polycladida; family Euryleptidae; genus Prostheceraeus; species Prostheceraeus crozeri. The sequence continues at coordinate 15,806 of CAJQUW010011650.1, read as the reverse complement.
ATTCGCAAACTTAGGAATGATGCAAAAGAAATGCAAAAAGACAAAAAGCTCTCAGAGGAAACAAAAAACAAAATTGCTAAATTAGCGAAGATGGAAAGTAAACATGCTGAAAAAACAATTGAAGAAATGAGAGGAAATGGATTAGCAAAATTCTAGTAGAACCTTGGTCAGAGGCTTTAGCCGAGTATCAAACTGATTTTTTCTAATAAAAAAATATAATGGCAACTCTGATTGAAAGCAAATTTAGATTAGATGATCCCCCGTTCATTAGTTACAATCAAAAAAAGAATGACTATATAAGAATTGCTATGAACCCCGGTTCTTCAGGTAGAGTGAATACAGGAGGCGATTTAATTTTTGAAGTTGACAATCAACAAAGTTATTTATATTTACCCGATTCATTTTTACACTGTGAATATTCTCTTTATTCTGATGCTGATTTTACAACACCATTACCGGCTACGGATAATATTACATTAGAAAACAATTTCTTCCCAAGATTATTCACACAAATGCGTTTAGATGTTGCAACACAAAATATAGAAACCATAAGTGATTCACCTGGCATTATTGATTCAATGCTTCGATTTGTAACAATAGGTGAAAATACTAAAATGCATGAAATCGAAGGATGGTTTCCTGATAACCATACCGGCATACTTAAAGATGATTTAACTCACACTGGAACAGATTCAACAGGAATTGCGAAAGATGTAGAAAACATAGTGAAACAGTTAAACAGTACACAAAATAGCTCATACCAGAAAAGACGTAATTTTAATAATAAAAGTAAACAAACTGTTGATTGGTCATTGTCTCCATTATTCGGGTATTTAGATTACAATAAAATATCATGTCACTTGAAATTCAAACTCATAGTTCATCGCACTGTAAATAATGAATCAATATTTTATGGAAAGGCTGGGAAGAAAGCATACCTAAAAATTGATAGACTTGAATGGTGGATTAAGCACATTACTCCTAGTTTAGAGGTTGAAACAACTATTACGAAACGATTAAATACGGGCAAACCAATTCCAGTAAGTTTTATGAAGCGTACTGCAAGCTCTGTCACGTTTACTGAACAAAGATTTAACTGGCATTTCACAAGGACATCAAATACTCCAAGATATTTTTTACTCACTTTTCAAAAGAATGAAACGCCTAGTTTTGATAAGAACAATAATCTTTTCCATATTAATTCAATTCGAAGTTTACAAATTTCATTAAATCAAACACGTTATCCTATTGATCCATTGAGATTTGATAACGCAAATAATCAATTCATGGAAGGATATGACGCTTATAGAAATTTGTGCCGAGAATTTGGAGTTGAAGCACAATTAAATCCTGTAGATTGGAAGAATTTATATCCTGTTTTCTGTTTTGATTTAAGTGCACAATCTGAAGATATTATCAAGACCGGTTGTGATGTGACAATTAATATTGAAAAGGCAAATTCCACAACATCATTGATGGCTTATGGTTTATTGCTAGAAGACGCCGAATATTCTATTGAAATTCTTAATGGAAAGATGGTTAGGATTGGTTAGAAAAACCCAAGACTTCGTCGATAGGCTAAAGCCAGAGGAGCTTCGCTCCGATTGGTTAGAAAAACCAAAGACTATAAATTTTTTATTAAAAAATGGCGCAAGTGAATAATAAAACGGTTGAATTAAAACTACGTAACATCATTGACAAAAATACCCCTAAAGCTATTACGATTAACAAAAAGAAGTATTACATAAGTAAACCAATGATAGAGAATATCAAATTACAAGAAGAAAAGAATGGTGGAATTCTCCCATTAATTCCGCTAATCATAGGTGGTATAGCAGCAGCAGGAAGTGTTGCAGGTGGGACAGCTGGTATTGTCCAGGCAGTAAATAAAAATAAAGCAGAGAAGGCAGCATTAGAAGAGCAAAAACGTCATAATAGGGAGTTAGAGAAAGCTGCTAGAGGTGACGGAATAGTAGATAATTTCATTAGCAAATTAAATTTAGTTGATGAAGGGAAACGAGTTCTTAAAAATGTCCTACACAATATTGATGATTTGATTCAAATAAAAGAAACAAAAGACGGATCTGGCATATATCTAAATCCTAGTATGGTGCGATAAGATTTAATCTTTAAAAATGAATTTGAATAACTTAAGGATTTCAAATCTAGATCTAATGGATTATCTCTTAAAAGGTGACAAGAACAAAGTTCCACACCACTTCGGTGGTGATATACAAAAAGCATTAGAAAACTTTCCTGGCTTTATTTGGAGTAAATATTCGAAAGAGAAACATTTACCTGGGCATAATTTTACTGGTCCCGGCACAAGATTAGATTTAAGATTAAACGATGATAACACACCTAGAGAAAATAGTAAACCAATAAATAGAGTAGACGCCGCCGCTTATAAACATGATTTAGCTTATCGAAATCATGACCTAAGTTCTCGACATGAAGCAGATAAGAAAATGATACAAGAATTAGATAGTATTCAAAATCCTACATTTAGAGAAAAAATTGAAAGAATGTTTGTTAAGAAAGCTTTACAAGCAAAAATGCTTTTTGGCCAGGGGATAGATAAAACTTTAGTTCCGTCAACTTCGTTGAATGAAACGACAGCAAAGCTGTCTGAGAGCAACGCTCGAACCTACGCGTCCGAAATGTCGAATGACCCAAGCCGCTATGCGTCCGAAATTCACAAGGAATACAGAAAGCCGAAATATCTATTGAAGGTAAAAGTATTTAATAAAGATGATATTTGGAGTGCAGATCTAATTAATATGCCTAATGAAAGAGGGTTTAAGTACGCATTGACCGTTATAGATTTATATACACGATACGCTTGGGTAAAGCCTTTAAAAAACAAAAGTGGTCTGTCAGTTAAATATGCGTTTGAAGAAATCTTTAAAGAAAGTTTTAGAAAGCCAAAAAAGCTATTCGTTGATAAAGGGTCGGAATTTTATAACCGAAATGTAAAGCCACTATTTGAAACTGTTTATTCCACAGAAAATGCAGGAAAGGCTGTAGTAATAGAGCGCTTTAATAGAACGCTAAAAAGTAAGATCTTTAAGAAATTTACTGAGCAAGGAAATCAGAAATGGTTGAAGATATTACCAGGAGTTGTAGAAGAGTATAACAATAAGATTCATTCAGGTATTGAAGAAACTCCAAAGAATGCTTCTGACGACCCTGATTTAATACGAAAGAAAATATTCGAAAATAATTATTCGAATGAGAGTAATCCGAATTTACAGAAACGTAAGCCGAAATTTAAAATTGGGGATAGGGTACGAATATTTAAATATAAGAACAAATTTGAAAAGGGCTTCGTCGGATACTGGACGAAAGAGATATTTGAAATTTGTAAAATAAATCAAACTCTTCCGATTACTTATGAAATTATAGATTTAGATAATGAGGATATCAAAGGTAGATTCTATGAAAACGAATTACAGAAAACCGAGCTTTAACCTTTATCGTTTAACTCTAACATTATATCTAGAAATGGTACTCCTTTTTGTAATTTGTACAAAACGTATAAACATAATTGCCCACAGTAAGTAGTTCCTGGTTTTTGAATTTGAAATGTATTATAAATACCATTTCCAAGTATTTCTCTTACTTCATTCGTAGGTGGAAGTCCGTATGAGTCAAAATAATAGTTCTGCTGATGATTTTTAACGCCTGCTGACCAATGTACGCCGTTTTGGTCTGAAGTGTGAAGATTCGTTATGAAATTTACAGTTGGCTTATTTTTGATCAATTGTAATTCGTCTCTCATTAAAACATGAAAGTACTTTATTCCTAATTGATTAGCAATTTTCTTTAGGTCGAAATTTGTCGTAGTTTGCGTTCCATATAATTTAAAAAACTCGATCAGGTTAGTCATTTTACATGAGATAAATTCTATTTCAGAAATGACACAAAAGAATTGCACAATCTGTATGACTCAGGGCTTTTGTTACCTCTAGCGGGGCGGCCTCTAGCGCATTATGCATGACACCATTGTCTGCCACAAGCAGTAGCGGTTGCCATTAGGAGCTGATGCTGCCACGTATTGTCAATTTTCATTCTCTCTGTGAGTGTTCTACGTGACTGTGTCTTTCACGATTCATCTGCAAAAGTGTAATATTATGTCTCGACTTACTGAATTCAACAATTTGAGGATGGATATTTTAAAAATCATTACAAACGAAGAAGAGAAGAGACGATGTGAAGAAGTTTTCCAAGAGTACAGAAGGAGGAATATTAAGACAAAAGAAGAGGAAGATTATTTATACAAAGAATGGAGAATTATAGAAACTTTTGAAGCATCTTTAACTGCATCTTGTGAATCGTCGTCATCATTTAATTTCAACGAGGAACTGAATAAAGAAGTAACTCTGCCGACGCTACGTGGTTTCTTACAAAGAATTGAAAACTACGAAAATCATCATGAGAACAGTAGTTTGAAACTAGCTATCTTGAAGGGGCGTGCATTCAAAATTCTACGTGCGGGAAATACATTTAGTGACTATTTCCAATATTCCCGGAGTTATGTCGCGTTTTTAAGAAGACTTTATAACTTTTATTTACAATATCCGTTCATCGCCGATTCTCATGAATCCGCAACATTCTTTAAAATCAATTTTCGTATAATTTCATCGCACATCAAAAATGGACGACGCCGAAAAACATTTGAAGAAATAATGCAAACCCCAAGAATGGAAGTCCCAAGAATGGAAAGCCCAATGGAGTTCTGATAGTCTCAAATGTAACATTCTCACCATGTCTCCTTTCGAGGAGACATTTCTTGACATTTTGTAAGTGTGTCAATTCATACACTACTTATATCATTATATAGTAATGTAAATGTCTCCTTGACAGGAGACTTTTCAAATTTAATTACAGAGTAAAATGTCTCCTTTCGAGGAGACATTTCTTGACATTTTGTGTGTCAATTCATACACTACTTATATCATTATATAGTAATGTAAATGTCTCCTTGACAGGAGACTTTTCAAATTTAATTACAGAGTAAAATGTCTCCTTTCGAGGAGACATTTCTTGACATTTTGTAAATTACTGTTGAAAATGTGCAAATATTGTATATGTAATTTCGCGTCAATTTTGTTGAATAAGAAACAATTTTGTGCAAAAATGGTTGATTTTACATAACGGTTATAAAGGGGCTGATAGTGTAGCTGACGGGTTTTCGCCTTTCATCACTTTCGGGTTTTCAGCGGAATTGTGTTACATCACATTCTTAGCTATGGTCCATCTCTTTCTTAATTTATTATAATGTTCTAGTTTAAGTAATAATTGGGCTTCCTTATCTTTCATGTACCTGACTCTATCTTTGTGTTTTGCTATATCCATTTCATTGGGAACCGAAGGTTTTATGTCATATGATAATGAAGGATATAAGGGGGCCGATGGTTCTTTTGTTTTTTCATCTTCCATTTTTAAATGAATATTTTTGTTCATGGGTCATACTTTAAGGTACTTTCCTATTTTTTGTATTTTTTCATTTTTTGTAACTATTTTGACTGTTTTTTCATTTTTTGTAACTATTTTGTCTGTTTTTTATAAATTTCAGGGGGTCCCTATTTTTTTGTATTTTTTTCATTTTTTGTAACTACCTAGGTGTGGGATTCGGTGCTGAGCGAAGCGATGCGCCGAATCCTATACCCTATACTACTAACAACAAGGTGCGATAAATCGGCAAATCGATTAGAAAATATGTGTTGTTCACACAGGGTTAGATGCTGTGGTTGTACATTTACGTATCATCGAACTGCTAAACTTGTCCATGATTATTTTCTCTCAGTCAACTGGCAATCAAAATTTCAGCTCTAAGTTTCGTTGCCTGTGATATTGAAAATTTCGCTTACATAAGCGCCAGAATATTGATGAGCCATCTTAATATGTATAATCCATTACTCGATTTTTCAACAAAACCCAAGTCGGAATTTTCCACCCGCAATTTCATAAGGACATTTAACATTATGTTCCGATTTTATTAGCGAAAGATCATGATCTATTTATTTGTGATACAGTCTAAGATTGAGCAGCTTCTCATCAGAATGCTCTGGTCGCTACATTTGCGGCACAATATTGAAGTTGAAACCATGATGTAGTCCTTAAAATCGAACAGTTAAGTGTGACAGGAGCACGTTCGTAACATGTATTCGACCATTGTCTGTTGATAGAGTGCTCATGCTGAACATCGTCGTAAATGAAAAATGACATGGTTTCAATAGACTTAATCACCATAGCCGTGCTTGAAATACATAAAGTACAATTAATATATTTATCTCATAGTTAGGCCCATCTGTGGTACTGAAATATGCAGCCAAGGAATATGAAAAAATCTTATAATTATGCATGTTTCCATATTTACAAAGCTTTCGGTAACAAAATGAAGCTGCCGCTTTTCACACTTTTCTTTGTAAAACAAGTGAAGATGGAAGTACATGTCAACAGAGCTGCTGTATTTTGAAGATCGATTTTTAATTTCTCTTATAATGCTTTAAATCATTAGAAAATAGTGTCTTCGATATGTTTTTGGAATACTGCTGGTCTGAAGTACAAAATAGTGGGTTTAAAGTTTCCATAGAATTATTACATAAGGTAATCATTCTTGAACTAGCTAAAATAGACTGCAGTGTATGCAGAGCAGGAACAGGCAGAACTAAGCATATTTGTATGTCCCCATAGCTATGATATCTTGAGATTGTGCGCAATGCCAATAAGTATGCATACTTCCTGATTTATACATTATTTTCCATCTCGAGCCATCCAATCATAAAACAAGATCGCAAGATCGAAAGCTGACATTCGATACAGATTTTATGGCTAAACAAATATTCTTTATTATAGGCCTTTTCAAATATAGACGGTTATGAAAAGAGATTTCAAGATTAGTATCAGATAGATAACATACATGTGCATGTAAGTGTACTACTTCCTCTCATTCTCGAAGTCTTGGAAACTGTATGGGTTACTACTTCAGGGTTTTACACAGTGAAATTTTATAAAAATATGCAAAATACAAAAATCAAATGCGATGTCTAAAAGTATGATTGTTAGTATCAAAACACGAGTTTGACTAATAGAAATACGATTTTTGCAACACAAAACTTAGATGTTGATAGCTAAGTTGAGATGCAAGCTTCACTGATGTAGTTGCGATCCAACTTCAGTTTGTCTGCTCAAATTGATCTAACTATCTCATACATTTTGTTATCATCATATCAGTTGTAGAATGCTTTTAAATTTCTTCACTTTGAGCAGTTGAGAACTCGTGTGACATGCCTGCGAAAACAAGGACCACGTTGTTAACGCGCCGAAGTATATTATCATCTGCTTACTTATGTATATGTCCGCTCGTAGACTTCCTTCTATCAGCATCTTTGAACCCTAGCGGAATTCGGCCTGGTAACAAGCATTGGTCTGCCTGTGTCTTTGTATCTCTTTTCTGTACATGGGATGATTTATGAAGATCAAATCATTATAAATTGCTGTTTTCAAATTTGAAAGACGTGATCTACCTTAGAAACGTCGAATATGCATGGCAATTCTTGGTTTACGTTTCAGGATATGTATCGTCTTTTGATGCGCCATTATTATTAGCTCAGTCTACATAGTTGATCAAGTCAAGATATATTCAGATTATAATTTGTTCAATCGGTAGAAAGCAAGAGTCAGAAATATGCCCGACAGATCTGACTTTTCCGAGGGATGAACCTATGTCTCCCATCGCTCTCCAGGATGTGATTCCATTATCCCAGGAACAGCCACCAGTTGATCTTGTATCAAGAATCAAGAGTAAATGTGAGACAGGCTATTATCTTGCACATGTGATAAGAGAATTTCATCGGTTATTAACTAAATAGTGTAGCACATTAGCAGACTTCTGAATTAGTGTGACAGTAGAGCATGTAATAAATAAATGTTGCTTTCGGAAACAATGAGGCGCTGAACGTGATAATCAAAAATTCCATTGGCGTTCAATTTTGTCACACTATTTCTTTCACAGCAGGTAAATGTAACTCCTGAAGAAAGGAGAGGAAGATGAGAAAATATAGTGCCTTTTAATATCTCGAAGGACACCAAATTGTAGTTCAATCCACAGAAATCAACTTTTTCAATGAGCGCCTTTGACAGATTCCGTCTATCATTATCAAGTGAATACTTTCCTCGTACGTTTGGACACGAAAATTCATTCGCTTAGTAATGATGGATGTAGATATCAAAATCGATCGTGAAAATAGTTAATTTAATTGATTAGTATCGACATTGAATGTCCTCCGAAATCTTCAAATGTTTCCAATCCATCTGTTACTTACACAAATAAAGTTACTCCAATGAGAATTGACGACATAAGTAATGCAGTAATCGTATATTACTCTTACCTAAAGTACGTATCCTGAAATCATAGCCGATTAATTACATAGAATCAAATACATTCATTACGTGACTTCTAAAATTTTATGGATAATAATGTTAAAGGCTCTGTATTATATAGCAATGTGGCAATTGCTTAGTATAAATGCAAAACTACAAACAATATATGACCTACCTACCTACCTGTGTAGATCAACTGTTGATTGGAACTTGCCATCAATAATAGTTGTTTCAAAATGTTCCAAAAATTAAATCAGTCCCAAAAGACATTCGATAAATACATGTGCTTGCACGACATAGATACTTTGTAGAGTGTAGATCTATCAAAGTCAACAATGCGGGTCGCTGGCCGGGATGCTAAATCCGCATGCAATATGATCAAGGAATATGGTAGATTACTCTTTTACCTTTGCTATGAGTTTCAAATCATGAAGTATGCCCTAACCTCCTTCCTTTCATCATAATCGATTGTTAAGTGTCTATTACCTGTGGTATTCAGTTATTCATCACAATTAATTTTCAAGGCAAGCGATGAATCTATCTTTTAGAGATAAAGTCGAACATTTGTTTACCTGATTGATCAGCGCAATCTTTACACAGGATAATAATGATAATATATTTCTAACCATGCAACGTGCCTGAACGATGACTTTCCAAAGGTTGAAGGAAACTTAAAACTATAGATAAGGGTTCGACCGGCACAACCAGTCATCGTCAGGTGTATTTAAGAACCCGTATTTACATTCCTTAAAAGCAATTAAAACATTTATTTAGTAAAAAGTTCAAAATTTTTGCTAAAACAAAACTTGGTGCTGAAATGTGCGACAAATTACATGTGTCTTTGAAAAACATGCGTTTCAGCTGATCATCAGGCAGCTCCAGCGCTACTCGTTCCACATACTTCATTGATAACTGAAAGAATTATAAAAATATATTGTTTATCAGAAGTTGACTAGAATGGAAATTGACTCAAGGTCACGGCACATCCGGGGGTGCTAAGTTGGGGCATAAAGAACGAATGAAAAGCTTAGAATTACACATGTAACTTATTCTAACCCAATGACGTTGACAAGTGTATCTAAGCGAAGATTCGTGCGATGTTTTGCCATCATTATGTGCTGCATGAAGTTTTACGTCCATTCTGGAGGTTTTATTGTTTTCAATTTCTATGTACAGAATTAAAATGCGAAACTACGGGAAAGATGCCAGCAACAAGACAGAGACCCAAAAATGTAGTAGAACCCTTTATCAAAATTTTGAACATTACAACAATTCCGCTTCCTTATAATCTGTTTCCGGTTTTCGGGCAAACAATGTATCGGGAAGGGACGGTTGATTCGGTTTCGGTGTGTCTCAATTATGGAAAGTTCTTATCTTACTTGCGATCATCTATCTTTGTAGTTTTCCTTTGACGCTGCGGATACGAGCAGGTTCAAAGAGAGTGTGGAAGGTTCGCCTGTGAAAAACTGCTGCCACAAACGCCGATACGGAAGAGGAATTGAGTTGCAAAAGCTCGTACACAAAAATTCTGCAAGGAATGAACGAGTAAGTCATTAATAAGAATATATGGCAATCTCAGAATATTAAATAAGTCCTGTTTTTTCAGCGGATTAACCTTCATCACCAATCAAAAGAATGCCTTTCCACCACACACTTTTGTTGCTTCGGATGCAGTGAATTGGCTTCTCTCTAATATATCAGACATCGAAAACGATCTTCACCACGCCATCAGTCTTATGAAGGTAAGTGGCTCCGTCCTAACTTCACTCGGTCTAGCAAAGGAAACTTTCCGATCTCTTTAAGTCTCGATGCTATAAATAGCATCACTAAATGTAAATTTGTATTTTTGGGGGAAAATTCCGTTTCTTTGGCTGTTAGGTGAAATTGAGCTTTAAAGAAAGTTTTAAATGACCGCTGTGATAATAATTATGTCTTTGATGAATAAATATGATTATCTGGATGATGAATTTGTATTTAGTATCTAAATACAACTCAAATATATCACATGGAGATTCATTAAAAATCTCATTTCCCTTCTAGTGTTAAAAGTGTCATCCATTCTTTAAAGTATCGATATCATCCCGATGTTATATTAATGTTATATTGATGACGTTATTCTGGGACCGTTTCTTACAAACTTTCAAGTCTACAACAAAATTTTCCAAGTTTTTGATTCCATTAATTCCCGGCGTTAAATTTTAGATTTAATTTCCTAGACATTCCTGTCGGTACTGAAAATAATGACCTGAATCACCAGCTTGATATTCTAAGTCCACTCATTCAAATGTTATTTTCCAAATTGGTAGTTGGATTCCTCAACACATACAAGACAATTAAAAAGATGCGAAAAACATATCAGAGATACATGTCTAGCCCGATTTAAGAACAATATGCAGATGATCGTCTGAACACTCCTACAGTGTAAGAGATACGTGTATAAGAAAGAAAAAACCCCAGACGAAAAAGAAAGTATAGAGTGATAGCAAGAATCTTCAGACTTTTTCGAAACTTTCGGAACTCCAATAGCGGATTTCTTGGTTTGTGAAGCCTCTTGAATATTACACTGGTTGTAGAATTCTTCAATTATGGAAACGTGTATGATGCGTTTTTTGGTTAGATAATTCAGAAACTTTCCGAGGGGGCGAGCCCCAAGCAGGGGACGGTCGGAGGGGGCCTTGCGCTATGCTACTATGTTCCTGTTTGTATGTTATCATTGCACCTCGTTAATCATGTTACTAACAATATTGTAAAGCCAAGCAAACTGTTTTGCACAGTTTCTCAACAAAGAATTTTATCTCATCATCGGAAAAAAGAGGATGCGTAAAGCTTTGTGATTATTTCATGAGAAAGCGAGGGATGAGACCTTAAGAAATCCGCAAGAGCATTTTGAAGAAAATCTTTTGATGTTCTTGTTGATCAGTGCTATGAAAGTATTTGTGAAAGATTTCAGCTTCATGAATCTTTCACGAAACAGTTTGGGATTATATCTAGTTTCGAATAAATGAGACGAAGGCTATTTTATAACAACAATCTCTTTTCGATTACTTCGATTTCGAAATACTTCGATTTGCACGATACGGTGCTTGTCCTGAAAATGACATGCTGAACCATATTGCTATAAATGATTTGATAGAATTGCATCCCAATTTGTTTGTTGCTTTGAGAATAATGATGACTATTCCTGTGTCAGAAGCGACTGGCGAAAGAAGCTTCAGCAAACCCAGGCACATAGGACTAAACTGCCTCGATCTCATGTAAATAGAACATGAAATATAGACTTTGCTGCAATGAAAGCTCGGAAAATTCAAATGTAAAAAAAATTGAAATATATTTTAAATAATACATTTGAGTGAATTTTTCCTTTTTTTATAAATCTATGTTACATGGTCTAGGCTATAGTAAATCCAATAATTCCAAAACAGCATTTTAAACATTATCATCAAGTTAAACATCATTTCACGGAGGCAATTTGTTTCAAAAATTGGTGTGAAGTTCATTGTGGCGCATTGTGATTAGCATATAACTAGCAAGGACTTCTACAAATATACACAAACACATCTATTTATGTATGGAAGTATCTATTAGTAGTAGTCTTTATAACTCAGCACTAACCACCCGAGTATGCAAGCGGGAGCATGGTAATTTGATGCCAATTATAACGCTAAGCTCAGTATCCAGATTGAATAACCGCACGTGAAGCAGCAGTAATTGAAAAATGTAGTCAAAATTTTTTTGATGAGTGGGGCCTCGCCCTGAACTTATAACCGGTACTGCCCCCAAGTTCCCATCTTAGGCTACGCAGCTGTTGCCCTACCCAATGGATGTTTCAATTTCAACGTTGAAACGCGATATGATGTTGCAGTGGAATATTTGAGAACCACGAACTTCAACAATGTCAACATTTAATTGCTTGTCATAGGAGACGCGGCATTTTCTTTAGCAATGACTTGTCAGACAGCTAAATTATCCATCAGCCTGTTGTACAATCCATCAGCTTGTTTAGACATTCTAGAGGTCGTAAAGTTGTTTGAACCTTTCCGAGCCGTCCTGATGTCCAATAGATAGAAACGTAGCATCTGCGACAGCCAAAAAGAATTTAGTGCTGAAATTGTTCGATTCTGTGGATATAATTCATCTAAGTGCCTAGACAAAGTGACTCTTTACAATCTATCTCTTTTCTCTGATGATAACATTTCACTTGTAAATAGGAACAGAAGATGAACATTGTTCCATTATTTTTGGGTTGACGATGAACCATAAAGAAAAGAGTGAAATTGCCATGACCAATTTCGCCTCTGCGATTGAGGTTGTTTTGGCGGTGCAATTTATTCCGTGCAGAATTTAGCTATTTCAAGCAGATTCAGGGCACTCGTGGAGAGTGAATCACAGTGGATGTGACAATCCTCCGATTACTTTTGCCATATTTTAGAATAGAATGGAGAGATTTATAGCCATACACGGGAGGTTATTCATAGTTTGATAGCAAAAAACAGATTTGATGCACTCCCTAATTTATTGGCAAGTTTAAGTAAAAGGTTAAAAAGAAATTTACACACCCGACGTTTCGTATCACAGATACATAATCATGGGTAGAGAAATAGGACAATGCAATCATTTAAATACAAAGTCAAGCGTCAAAGACTGTTCATCTCTTGTTTTCGATTCAACTTAGGACAATAGCGATCAATGCAGTTAGCTTCAGAGATACGAGTGCGAACAGGGTCAGATTGACGATCTAGAAATTGATTATGTATCTGTGATACGAAACGTTCGGGTGTGTAAATTTCTTTTTAACCTTTTACTTAAACTTGCCAATAAATTAGGGAGTGCATCAAATCTGTTTTTTGCTATCAAAGAATGGAGAGAAGCTATATCTGTCTCACAAATTCGGTTGTCATTCATAAATGATAATTCTGTAGTACAATACGATCACATTTGATGAATAATAAAGTACTGAAAATAAAGGATCTCAATTGAGAGTGATACGATTAGTTAAGGACAGTATTTGATAAAACCACCAGTAAAACGCCTGGTTGTTCTTCTTTTCATCATACCAGTCGTCTTCAATCCATAAGAGTTTACAGTCAGAGTTTCGTGTTCAGTGAGAAATTGTTGAGGATGTTGAGTGTCATACAATGCTTTTGTATTGTATTTATTGCAGATGACAACGGCCTGTAGCCAATGACAGTCAATCTGGTATACAGTGTAAATGATAAGCTATGATAACATGAAAGTAAGGAAATAAGACAAATCACAAAAAAATAATAAAAATATAATAAAATTCACATTTCGTAATAAATAACGGGACTACGTGTACTATTTAGAGCGTAGAGTGCGCTTCGAAGTGTCACAAGACATGTTAAGTACATAAGATGTCATCGAGTGAGTTCAATAGCATGCTAACTCTTAGAATGAAGTCGTTTTTCCTAGCATTGATGCAATACTTCTTAATTGAAAATGTGCGGCGAACATGCACATGAAACGGAATTGAAGATACAAGATATGGACAATTTACATAACCACCTATAACTTTATGAAAAAATAGTGTCATGAATTGTGCGCCTCCATTGACTAAATACTTGGCGTCGGGATAGCAAACTTGCGATCAATGTTCCAGCCGTGAATGAAAGAATGAGTTATACAAAATCTTTAATGCACGAACATTCTTGAATGACTTCTTAATTCTTTTCACAAATCCCATCATGCGAAAAGCTTTATTAACTGACACGTATGTGGTATCAGATTGAAAGATTAAAAGAGAAATAAGCACCAAGTTCTTTTATATGCTGAACACAACGGAAAGGATGCCCAGAAGAGTGATTCATTTGCTTCGGAATCGTACCAAGGACCATAAGCACAACGATCCAGCAACTATTGCACTCGACACTCCAACCTCGGTTGGAAATTGACGGGTTGCTTTAAGCAATCAGGAATTCAGAAATCACTGTGCAGTTCTGACACAAATACATAGGAAATCGATTGCGAAGTTACAAAGCTCTGTCACACTGATGAGTCATCAGCAAGAAAGTTCACGATCACGAACAGATAAATTTCCTGAAAATGAATGATAAAGCATGAAACACGGCGAAAATGAATAGGCAATGAGCACTGATGAGAGAACAAGGAGCACGACGATGCCAAACTCGATGGCCCAGAACCAACACTTGTCAACAAAAGTATAGACACGCAATATAAACAATTCAATGCTTGAATAATACATTTTAGAGATGCCATCGGTCTGTGGTGTTTAAGTGTATATGAAAATGGCGACTTTTCTGACAAAGCTACTTTAAATTTATTCCCAAATTTTCGGTGTACACCATCTTCGGGGGAAGCAAATTTGGAAAGAAGACAAATCAATTCAACGGATTGTTGCGAAAACATTTTAAAGAAATATTAACTAATGATATCATTGCATGGAAAAGGACATAATTTTTCTATAAGCTTTAATGCATACGGCAAATGGGAAGCCTTTCAGAGGCAGGGAGCCATAGAGCTTTTTATGTACACTCAATCCAATGCTTGCTTGAACAGGTTGTTGTGTATTGTCAATTGTCACGCATGGAAAAAAATGGAAGGACGGAAACGTTGGGATCATTTATAATTTTCAGAACTTAGTTTCTATACGAAGTGACTTTTTTCTTAACAAGTATGTTCCAAAAGACCGGAAATGCAAGTAGAATGAATGCAAGATTGCATTGCCTCTTTTAAGGGTCAAAATTAAGTACATTATTTTATTGGCCTTCCCAACAAGATGGTCGACATATGAATATCATTTCATATCAGTGGATAAAATGAACCCAATTTAAAATTCGAAACAGACTGAAACTATTGGGTCCCTATTCGTCCCTAATAGTCATGAAAAGACAAATTTTTATTACTGATGACTTTCTTTACGTAATGTTTTTCGAAATCATTGCAGATTGCCAACCTAATCAGTTAGGTTTTTAAAACTCAAGTTCAAGATCATGAGGTGAATGTCGCAGAAAAAGGAAAAAGAGTTTCAATCTTCAGCACACTTGATCATTACGGAGTTCGAAAAAGCAAGCTAAAGATTGCCTGCTCGTTGTCATAGAAAATAAAGAAGGGCCACCTGCACTCCCCTGAGGCACACAATGATGCCTGCTTTATGTCAGCAGTGCCACCTGATTTCTGTATCGGATGGTTGTTGAGGTTTCCCACTGTACTTCTTCACAAGCTACTCCCGAAAGCATCATGATTGTCGTGACCTCATCTATTTTTTGATAGAAAGGCTGACATTTGCTTTCCGAGCCTTGGCGCTACCTCACTCTGAAAAATTGTAGTAATGGATAACACACTACTATTTTAAATTGGAGAAGCAACATGTTGATAAAAGTAATGCAAAATCTGATACATGACGATAATGAGTACTTAATATAGGTCGAAAAATTTATGCA
>CAJQUW010011649.1:0-54891 GCA_907163375.1 Prostheceraeus crozeri | reverse complement strand
ATATATATATATGATACAGAAATAGCCGCTCAGCCTGCCTCCACCGAATTGTAGCTCTCCTGCTCTACGATTCGAGCGAATTATGAATGTACCACCCTGCCCCACAACTGTAGCCTCCTGCCCCCATGTGCACATCCGCCCCACTGACCTCTCCTGCCCTCGATATGAGGCTTTTGCGGAATAAGAGATTGTGCATTGATAAGTACTCGTTGTGGAAAGAAGTTTCTATGCTGTCAGCGCCCCAAATGCCTGGTTCCGACGATTGCTGTAGGCCTGGTCCCTTCAATTTCGTATTAGAGTAGCTTTTGGCGGAATATGGATCGTGCTGTGATATGTTACTGAGAATTGAATGAAAGATATAGTGACAGTCAAGCACCGCCAAATGCATTCCGTCATTGCCTGTGCCTCCAATTTCGTATTTAATTACTTTTGCCGGAATATGATTGTGCATTGATAGGTATCTGATGTGAAAGAAGTGCTATGGGCTGTCAGAGAACCTCCAAATGCCTGGTCCGAAGATCGATTGCTGTAGGCCCTCAATTTTCATATTTAAGTACGCTTTTGCGGAATATGATTGTGCCTGTGATATGTACTGAATGAATGAAAGATATATGACAGTCAAGCACCTCCAAATGCTCTGTCAGATACTGATTGGTGTAGGCACCTGGTCCCCATTCATGTATCAATGGGGCAGGAGAGTACAATTCTCGGTGGGCCGGAGAATCACATTTCGTATTTATATATAATATTGATATTTATATGCATTGGAGATATTGGTTTATTATCACTTTATCCATTTATGGGTTTGTCTTCGATTGAGACCAATTGTGACTCCATTGTGACCATTGAATCCTTCATTTCTATTTTGTGTTCTTTTGTCAAATTTCTATCACACTCTATATATATGATGAATGGTCGTCCAACATCATGGATTGTTGCAAGAGATCTTGGTTTTTCATTGCGAGCTATAAAAACAGTTACAAACTTAAATGAAACCATCCGAGCTGGCGAAACTAATTGAGCGGTTTAAATGGATTTACTTGAATGAAAGTAACTACAAGACTAAATTGTAGATCAACAGGTTGGATAAGAAGATTTTTCTTTTTCGCCATCAAATTATAATGAGCTGATACCTGCCCCCCCCGATAATTTAATGACAGCAATATTATTTTGAAACAGCGAGACGTGACTGAGAGATCAGAATGAGGAGACATTCGTCAACAAATTATTCTTCTCCAAGTTCTTACGGCAAGACCGTGGAATTCATTTGGATTGAAGGTGAAAATTGGAAAACGAGGACAGAGTAATCATTAAATATGGCTGTGCGAAGTGGAACTGTGTTGATCTAATAGCTTTCCGCATCCCCCACGGACACTACAGGTCCATTCTCTTGGTCCCATGTGAACACTTTGTTTTATGTTCTCATTGATTAATCATAAACAGAATATTCCCCTTTAATATATAAGAAATGTCCTCTTTAGTCAAGCCCGGGTTTTTTGTAACATTCATATACGAATGTTGTATAGATCATAGATGACTCATCAAGCTCGCTTTTTCATTGGTCATTAATGCTTGTAGCCTGGCTATAAGAGAGAGAGAGGAGAGAGGAGGGAGAGAGATAATGGTTTCTCCCCCCCCGCCCCCGTTTCACCCTCTCATTCATCATCATCATCATTGAACAAGATTGAGCATGAACCGTTCAGCAGCTATAGTCCCAAGTAGCACTTGTTCATCAAGGCAAAGAAATTCAAAGGATTTTATATTTTTAGTGCTATTGTGTGACGCTCCACGTAACAGGTTTTTTTAACCCCCCCCCCCCCCCACCCCCCCCCCCCCCCCCCCCCCCCCCCCTATTGTCCCCCCCGCTCCCTCCCACAAAGCCCTCTCTCCACTTAGTAGATTTCCGATGCGCTCGCGCTCGCTCGCGCCCCCCCCCCCCCCTGCCCACTCCCCCCCCGCCCCCGAGGACATTGTAAAATTCTTCAAGTGTGGAAGGACAAAAAACGTTGAGTGTGCAAGATAAGAAATCCTAAATGAAACGCATTGATTGAAGTGCTGACAAAGTGACCCCAAAAAATTCAATCCTAATATAACACCACACACCTATTCACCACTCCCCATCCCCCCCCCCCTCACCCCCCCAACCCATCACCATCACCTATAAAAATCCCCCCCCCCCCCCCCCCCCCCCCCCCCCACAACACTCCCCCCACCCCTTACCCCCCCCCCCCCCCCCCCCCCCCCCCCCCCCCCCCCCCCCCCCCCCCCCCCCCCCCCCCCCCCCCCCCATATTTGTTATGACCTTGGTATGTTGGCTCATTGAAGGGTATGTGGGTGTTCCCTACCATCCTAAGTGGAATATACAGAACAGTACAACGTTTGGTGGTGGAGGGGGTACCCCCCCCCCCCCCCCCCCCCCCCCCCCCCCCTGCTCATTCTTCGCTCGTTAACCACATTGCTGATATACAGAGCGGCGATATTTCTCAACATCACATAGCCCGTGCATGACCTGGATAACGTTCAGCACATTATGAAGTGAAGATGGTTGATTCGCGCGCAAAATGTGAAAGTTTGACGTATTTGCTGGGTCCACACAATCTACCGTCATGCATCCAACGTGGGCGATCGCATGCGACCGAGTATGACACATTGCTTAAGTTTCTTGAGCATACTATGCAGAATCTTCCTGCGTTTGTAACGCCCAAATGTCATGTTGTAGGTGGTTGTCCCCTCTCCGATTGGACATTAATTAGATGATCTTAAACAGTTGATAATTGCAACGAAACAAACCGGTAATGTGGAGCATTGGATGGACTATAAAACATACCATCTGTCAATGTTTGAAGTGACATTGTGTATTACAATGTATGTATTGAGCAACAATGCTATTTGTAGTTTTGAATTATCATTCATTGTATGTAATTAAGCAATAATGTTATTCGCTGTTCGTTCTTCATACACTCCATTGTTTGTAAAAAAAAGAAATCAGAAATAATATCTATACCCACCTCCCCCCCCTCCCTTACACTCTCTCCCCCTACCCTCCCACTGTACAAAGAAAAACACCCGACGGTCTTCATTTGCCCCAGAAAAGAAAGTCATTTAAAATACTTCAAGTCAGTTAAGAAGGCATTGGCGGAAATTTGAATAAAAATACATAAAAACTCGCGAGGAGGGAGGAAGTGTGAATTAATTCTAAAAAAATCAAGGTGATAGAACTTCAATAACGTGAATTTTAGAGAGAGGCCTTTACAATTCAAGCATTAATTATTTTCCGCCCCGCCCCCTCACATCCTGTGTGAACCACCCCCGTGCCCCCCCCCCCACCCCACACCCCAAAAAAAAAAAAACAACACCCCCCGCCCCCCCCCCCCCCCCCCCCCCTTGTCCTTAATTCAATATACAAGCCTTTGTTGTAATCCTAGGTCTAATCAAAAACATTCGCTAAATTTTCGAATCCTAGGGGTAGTGATAAAAGTAGGGAGAAATATGATTCAACATGGAGGTGTCGGTTGGCTTATGATATGCTAAATGACATCAGTCTAATAAGTATTATCCCAAAAGTGCTTGACAGGTCCTCTAGAAGAATTATTAACAGGTGTTGCCCATTGGCTGGCATACAATGCCAACAAATCAGAAGTCGGACTAAACGTCATCGATTACTCTATTGACCATTGATTGGAAGCTATATAAGATAAGGGCTGTGGAGCGTTTGTCAGTAGTCATTTTCAAGTGATCATCCGTCAGTTCGTGAGGATACAACAACAAAGTGTCTCTTAAAATGCACTTAATTAAAGGAAGAGGGCTGATTCAATCGCGATCCTCTTGAATTTAGACCAAAATAACGCGTAGTTCAAGGAATCGGAAACACTTTTAATTCAAAAGCTTATTATGTGTATGATCATTAGTAGTTCAAGTCCATTTCATAGCAATGGAAGGTCATCGTCTAGCTACAGCAATCTAAGACAAATGCGTGTCACATTCCTAAATGCATGCAAACTATACTAAAAATGATGATTCATTCGCAAAGGATGTTCGAAACTACCTGACAGTGCATTCCGGTACTTGAAGAAGAAGTTGAGGAAGGAGTGATTTCAAAGATCCACTATTTGATACTCTCGTTCTTTAAAATATCTGACCTTTTCCAAGCGTTTGATGTTCTGTCAACCCAAATGATGTGATGATTTCAATCAAGCTGTCGGATACATGGGCTTGGTACACGAGCTTACGGACATTTACTATATTGGCGCTCATGGTTTCAACTAGGTAAATTTGGCTTCTCTTCAGATGAAGGTTGCTACAATTGGTTATGAACCATTACCGATATTGACAAGTTCTTAATTCATATTGAAGACAGTTGCTAACACCAAGTGAGCACGAAAGAATCAAACGATGCATAAAGAAACCAAGGAGGTTGATGAAATGACAGAGAAAAAGGAACGCGCTAGTATCGGAGGGACCAGCTATGGAAGCTAAAACTGAAGAGGACAGGATGCACAACCTGACGTGAAAGAGATTCCTTCGATCTACCCTCAGATGAAGACATCTCAAATTGTGGTAAAATTAAACAGCAACTGTTTATCGTTTCAATTAAAACTTGTTTGGAAATAATTTACATGTTTTAAGTTTCTAACTAAGCAAAATAATGGGTTGGTGTTAGTAAATGATGGATGATGATATATGAATGAACTCTGAAATGACAGATTTTCGACTATTCTACTGACCGTACAATGTGTGTGGCCGGACACAAAGTCAGTCTGGTTTACAAACAACTTTTTGTAGAACTCAGCTACTGCCAATTACAGAGATGAGATTGTTTAATAAAGAAAATTAAAACAGGTTTTAATGGTACTACGGTATTTTTTCAACCAGATCCTGCATTCTAGCACTTCGACAGGCAGGGATAACGAAGTTAAAACAGGGGCTGCCACCATAAAGCTGAGGGATATCGATCAGGTAGATTTTGATCGTGTTTGGGATGATTCTACTTCGCGAAATGACAAAATTCTTCAGAAGATGTATGCCGAAATGTTTATTCAAAGATTAAACAAAATGCACACCATACTGGCAAGCTTTTATTCATCTACCATCACTCAAAACATATCTTTGATGGAGGATAAAGAGCAGAGAGATCTAGTAGTCTTTTATACACACTATTTGGGTGGTATGTATTATGACCGAAATATTTGTTTATTACCACGACTACGCTATGGCCTCGGTTCAATCCAATGGAATTGGACGACCCATGATTTTGAAAATTTCGCTACAGATTTACGAAAGACAATGTTTCGTAATCTACATTAACCTCTATACTCGGTGATTTTAGTGAGGCCAGTATGATCGAAACGATTGACATCGATAGTTCTGTCAATAATTATGTTTTGGAATCTTATCGGTTTTCTATGCAACAGGAACCTTTACAAACTACAAACGGCAGATTTAAATTGGTGGCTTCACCTCAATCAACGAATAATCAGCAAATTCGTTTCAAAACATGCTGAACAGTTGATAGCACAACAACATAAAAAATTTATTGGCTTTGAGAATTTCGAGTTCCATCAAGAGTGAATTCACGAAGCGATCTCGCATAGCCGTCAGGTCATCGGTGCTATCGATGGTACCCATATACCAATCATCTCTCCAGGTGGTAACAACGCAGAACTTTTTTTAGGGGCCGTAAAAATATGTTACATTGAATATAGAAACCCAATGTGTACGTGATGCAGACGGTTAATTTACTGTATGTAGTTTGGCCGCTGGCGCTGGGGCAACACATGATGCAACTATTTTGAAAATAGTAGACCTGTGCCATGGACTAAAAACTAATGAATTGAATGGGATTTTATACTTGGAGAGTTCTGCTTAACCCCATGTTGTAAGTATCTACTGACTTCTGTATTGGAATCCTAACCAGCAATGCCGAACAAAACGGTATACATGGCTGATTCATGTTCGAACAAGGAATACGTTATCGAAAAGAACTTTTGGCTAATGAGAAGCAGCGTTTTCGATGTTTAAAGAAATTACGTTTAAAGCTTTCTGTTTCGCAGAAAGTCGTTGTTGCAACAGTATATCTTCATAATTATGCTAAACTGTTGAAAATCCCTTTGGAAGAGGGCAATGATAATGAAAATGTTTCAAATGACAAATAGCAACAGTGAACACAACGTGGATCTTGACGATAACAGCAGTTCAGGGAGTATTTTCAGAAGGGAGATTATCCAACAATACTTTCGTCATTGAACATTTGAACTACTTGTGGTAGAAATATTCTATGTCATTCATGTGAGGTATGTTAAATTGTAAGATCACATATTCCATTGATGTGGTGATTTCATCGAATATATTTTGCACTTATGTAATTAATGGATGTTTTGATATTATCGTCTTCAATACTTTCGTGTTGTATTTTCCAAAAAATATCTGATAAATAATAATAACTTACTTTGCTGTTGGACGTTGGAGGGATCCAGAGGATATCAAAAATTAATTGCAATTAAATTGGGCCGAGCAATCAATTTTGATGGCATCCGAACAGCACCTACGATTTACTAGCAGCTATTTGGGTAACACCAATCAATTAATTACAATTATTTGTCATTAAAACCTAAATATGCTAGGTTCTTTCTTGGTGTTCCATTAACTCACTCAACACCATCAGCGAGGTAGCAACGCTTCAATCCTATGGACATGTATACGTCTGTACTTGTTCATCACTTTGTCTCCGTCTTTATCAACACAGCTTTGAAGGCTTCAGTGGTCCACCGTATTTATTGTGTCATAATTGAATAATCTCATTTTTACTCAATTTGAAATTGTTTCATAATGATTAACATCTATCCAAACTTATCGGCCCAGCCCAGCCATGTCTAACAATAGCCGGCCTAAGCTTTAGCCATGTCCAACTCGGGTGTGGCTGAGGCCTCTCTAATGGAGGTCCCTCCAATAAGAAATGGTATCAGACCCTTACTATTCAGAGAACAATACGGTGCTTAGAACCGCCGCTAGGAAACTTCTCAAATAAATTAAAATTTTTTTGCTAATTATTATAAAACTCTCTAATCAATTAAAAAATTAATGGCGTTCTTTACTGAAATTAAAACTGAGCCATCCTTATGTTTTAATTCGTCTTATGTTTGTCTAAGAGGCTTGAAAAATTATTAAAAACAACAACCGGCGTTGAGGCAATTTAATATAATCCATTTTTTTATTCAAAGAGTCTTCAGTATTTTGAATTAAATTGAAAACTGCTTGCAAAAACAATAAGTTTTGATCAAAAAGCACATCCTCAAAATTGGTTCAGATCGACCAATTCATTCTCTTTTCAATTTCTCTTTCAGTAGCGCATTTTTGAGTCTCAAAATTTCTTCATTTCGCAGCCGATGTTCAAGCCTTCTCGAAAACGTACTTTCATTCTCTGATTGCTCGACATCCTTCCACTTCGTGATTATGTATTCTTCATTAACAATTATTCGTAAATATTTTATAGTGGAGGTATGGTATTTTTTCGTATTACAGGTGTTTCCTTGAATAATGTTTTGATGTTTGTCGGTTGTTATGGTTTCATAAGTTGAAATTATGAGAACCTAGTCTGGATGGGGGGTGGGAAAATTCTATTTTTTTTTTAATATAAATTTATCAACGAACACCCAGTGGGGTGGGGAAAACAAGGTGGGGGGGTGCGGGGGGGGCAGTTCAGAGGAGCACAGTTGTTCAAAATTAATTGCATCACCTACTGGGATGCAACTACAGGCGTGTACTGGATTGTCATCTTTTTCTTTTGTCTGAGTGTGTTTCAGTTCATCGATTAGATAACTTTCATGAACGCGGAGCCTTGCTGAAGATCACTATCGCAGGTCAAATTCCAGAAGGCTCAGTTTTGTTTGCGGAATTAGCCGATACTGTGTTTCAATGTTACATCAGTAGTATAGACGGCGGCGATGTGTCCTCCTCCCCGTTCTGAATGTTTCTCGCCGATCCTTCAACCTCCTTTTTCGCCAACCTTTTTGAATTGCTGCAAAATTGTTTTTAGTTGATCCGCACTTTCCATCCTTGGGGTAGCGGCTTTTGGCTGGCAATTTTTCCCTCCAAGGCTTCATTTTTTTTATGTGTGGCCACCGCATCTCGGTGCGCTTTGTTCTCTATGATGATCTTTGTATTTAGTTAATATGTCGCACACGGTGCGCACAAGATCAACTTTTTTTGGGAAAGAAAAATTTCCATAAAAACGGGCAAGTTGATTCTAGAACCCAAAATTTTTTGCGAAGAATTCTGGAATTTTTAATTCGAAAATCTTTCCATCTAGCTATTCGGAAAGATACAGCCGATTTATTGATCAGTATCGATCTGATTGAGTAATGGTGATTTGATTTTTGTTTGAAAAATGTATCCAGAAATGCTAACAAGAATGAATTCTAACCTAATTTGCAACGTAGAATTCGACTATGGCATCAAAATCTTTCGCTGATGAGTCCAATATGAATATACGAAGGCACAGATATTGATCAGCATCGATTCAGATTGATTTGTGTGTTAAATTGATTTTGCTAAAAAACTCAACCTAGGAATGAGTCGCAAAACATGGAATCCTAGTCCTTAACTTATAACGTTGATAGATAGAATTCCGATATTTTTACATCAAAATTTATGCCTATAGGTCAACATCAAGATGGGGACAATGATATTGAATCAGTAATCAATCAGACCTGATTGGTGTGATTGATTTTGTTAAAAAATGCATTTGGGAATGCCAAAAGAATAAATGCTACTACCAGTAAATGATATGTTGCGTTGAATGAATCAAAATTTCACATCCAAATAAGCCGATGATGATTCATCATGAAGATGGATACAATATATTGATCAGCTAGCTATGATTGAATTTGATTGATTCTTGGTTATCGAAATACTTATCCGTGTTTTGTGCTGTAAATACATGTAGGCTATACACTGTTAGCTACTACATTTTCTATGTTTATCAACAATATTATTTCTATCTTGATCAGGAAATCTACTGTAGGGCCCTACCTTGTACTTTATCATATGATTTTTACAGAGAAAGCGCTTCTGTCCAAGAACGGATGCTAACTGGTCATCTACGGTACATGTTGTTTGGGACTAAAAAGTCTGATTGGATCCCTCCTTAGTTGTATCGGTCCGAACTAAGGCGGAGGTTGTGACTAATCATGAAATGACGAATGCAGTCATGCAGCTTGCTTGCATGCGCATGGGTGGTCTCTATCTGCAATCGTCGATTTGTTTGCGCCGCAAGCATTGTTCATATCCGATTCACTACATCTGAACAGCTTGAGATTGTTTTACTTGATTGTTGTCTACTGCTATTCATTAGCACATCATACATGTATCATGGCATGTGCATCACAATAGTAAGTTCAAGTTATCACACATGATGAAAGTCTACAAAGAGTTTGTTTCTCTTTGTTTTCGTCATTGAGATAAGTCATAGTACCGATGAGGCTTCATCACGGATCAGATAATCACAGACATAGATCAATGGATATCGTCTTACTCATGTTATGAGAAAGAGGACAACCGCTTTCAAGAAGCAATTTGTAGTTTCATGTCAGAGTAGCTCTGATCCGAGTTTTCTAATAGGAAAATTTAGTAGACACATTGATTTGTTTTCGATCACAGTCCTTTCTTGGGAAAGAAAGCCAACTATTACGCTACCAGATCATCGATAACAACTGATTGTGAATGTCTTGTATGCGTAGCGGCTCATTTCAAATGTACAGTCAAGGATTCTTACCACGACGACTGAGAAGAATGAGAGGGCGCCACGATCGTCCTTCAACGAGCTGATGCAGGATATTCCAGATCGCATCAAACTTTGTTCATGTGTCTGTCAAATAAGAGAGGACTCACATCACTTCTGCACTTGATCATCTTCGAACGAATAACATGCGATCAATTTTTGATTGAATGTCAAATCGACTAGGTTGGCAGAGAGCTCACTCATTCTTTATGAAAATGGACAAAGAAAACATGACACCAGTACTTCACCTAGGGTGGTCGACCTTTGTGTTTGCAAACAAGTGAGTCCATGGAGACCCGGTCTGACGACAGTCCTTCCACATTGATCTGATCGAAAACATTTTCTAATATTCAAAATAATTTGAATCTGAGTCATAGAAGACGTTGAACTGGTTCCGAAATAAGATCTGTAGACAACGAACATTATAGAACAGAATGTTTCAGACATTCTGACAGATATTGACCATCTCTCAAGCGATATTTTGATGTCAAACCTTTAGACTTCAAAATAATTGAGCAGACTGTTGTTACACAGACCCAGTCACAACCTGTAGTCTTTTGCAAAGACATTCTAGGACTTTATTCGAGCAGTCTGCTGTTGAGATGAGGACTAGACAAAAATCATCCATGATCTATATTACTCATTGACGGCGGCCGGTGGTTTCCTGAAGGATTTCGTTTGACAATTTCAGACTCATTCAGCAGACATCGTCATCAGACTACTGGCACACAGGTGTTAAAAAGTTGATATTCGTATCAGTGGCTCACAATAACGTCCAGGAAATTATTCAAATGTGATGAGCTTTGGATCACGTCAGATCTTGATCGTCTCACCTGTAGTGATGATGATATGAATGTCCACAATAGCCTGTGATTGTAAGCTCGGCAACTGTCTTCTAGGTCTGATGAGTTCACGGCGCCACCTACCCGTGTTGCTGGTGTAATTCACATAAGGTCGTTACGGAGGGCTGGCCCTGACTCTCTGGATAGGAGAAAGGAGAACCAAGAACTTTTCAGTCTCTCAGAGAAAAGTATTGGCATTTCCACGAGGATGGAAAAATCCAAAAAGATCAAAGCATTTCGAAAGCGTGGTTCATCCTTCGATAGTAAAGCCAGCGAACCCTGATTCTCCAATTTTACTAATGCTGCCACCCCCTGAATTGATTTCGCTGACAGGACCTTTCGGCACAATCTTTGAGGCAATCCTCCTTGTTTGGCCTCAAGCGGGGATGCTTGGTTACAAAAGTGTCATGTCCAGAGAAATCCTCAACATGGAGGCTGTTTTACCGGCAATTCATGCATGCAGCTACTGAACAAAATTGACGTGCTTGCTGCATGTGTCCCATCACTTGCCTTCCACATGTGAGGACTTTGCGCTGTTTTCTCCAGGTAAGAAAACATCTCGAAATTTCGAATTTCATGTTTAATTTACGTCATGTATATCCTGATCAATTGTTGCAGGTTGTCAACGCTTGCTATGGGACAGAGCTACGCGATGACTTCCGAGAACAGATCGATCGATTTGCAGAATCATACCGGGATCTCAACATCAGGTTGACGCCACAAATTCACGCCGTGATGCACCATGTGCGTGAGTTTTTGCACGATGACGAATACAGTTTAGGCAAGTGTCGGAGCAAAGCGGCGAGGCTGTTCACTATGACTTCCTGAAAATATGGGAACACTACAAAAGAAAATCAACTGGTCATGATGAATATGCGCCGAGATTATGCAAAGCTGTTTGCGCTTACAACGGGCGCCATGTATGATCGCTCAATTTACTTTTACTTTTGTTAGTTTAACAATACAACTTTGTTGACACACGCTTATAGTTCTATTTCTTGAATTCTACATGTACATCATTTCTATTGTACATTCATTTATACATGTACATTCATTTCTATCTTTTTGTTTTAGGATTCTTGTGACATACTGTACAATTGTAGTCAATCACTCCAATAAATCAGATCGATACTGATAAATATCTTGCCTGTATCTTATCCTATAAGATTGCGAAATTTGAATTCAACGCAACATTTTCGGTAGTAGCATTTATTCTTCTGCATTCCCAAATGCATTTTTAACAAAATCAATCACACAATCAGTCTGATTGATACTGATCAATATCTTGTCCCCATCTTGATGTTGACCTATCAGGCATAAATTTGATGTAAAATTCGAATTCTACGTTATAAGTTAGACTAGGATTCATTTTTGCGACATTCCTAGGTGAGTTTTTAGCAAAATCAATCACACCAATCAATCTGATCGATGCTGATCAATATAGAATAGAATAGAAAGCGTTTATTTGAATAAATGAAAATCAAGACAATCGTTACATAAAAATCCAAAGTCAGATCTGTCGAGGTCCTACATATACCATACACATTACAATTTTTGAACAATGAACGGAAAAAATGATCTCGCGTATTTGTCGGATCGAACATGGGGATACAAATATCGATTGGACATAACAGATTTATTTGGCAGGTGTTCATGTAAAATGTGGCTGGGATCAGATTCTATTTGTTGAAGCAGTTTCAAAGATAGCATAACTCGTCTGTCTTCCAATTTTTTGGGACATTTCTCACAGTCTGATACACCATTATACATGATGCGGTGCGCCCGCTTTTGGATTGTGCGAAGTATCTTATTATCCTTCCGGGAGAGTCCGACAAACACGGGAGCCGCATAATCCATGACAGAGCGAATGATGGCGAGGTAGACATTATGCAGCTTCGGTATCGAAATTAATTTCTTCATACGACGGATGACGTGTAAACGTCTGCTACATTTCGTACGAAGATGAGCGATATGATGCTTCCAAGTCAATTTTTCATTGATGTAGACACCAAGGCATTTTGCCACCTTGACATGTTTGACGGATATAGGGGCATCAAAAACAGTCGGATGTCGAGAAACAATCATTACATTAGATTTACTTGTATTCAAATTCAAAAAGTTGTTTGAACACCAGGCTTGGACGTTGTTAACTTCACACTCAATACTTGAGCGGATAACATCACGATCATCTTTTGTCAATGGGATGGTAATACTTATATCGTCAGCGTACTTAACCATAACGTTGCTTTGACATGTGGCATGAAGGTCACTGATATACACGCAAAAATGTATAGGACCTAACACGGATCCTTGAGGCAGTCCTCGAGAGATGCTCACACCTCGCGAATACAAATCACGTATTTTGATGATGGCGCTCCTGTTTTCAAAGTATGATTTCAACCAGAGTACAATTTCAAGAGGAAAACTCAAATTGCAAAGTTTTTCAAGCAAAATGTCATGATTCACATTATCGAAAGCTTTCGTCAAATCAAAATTCAACAAGGCACAACCAAAATTCCGTTTATCATCATATGCACGGAACATAGAATCAGTTATACGAATAATAGCTTTAGTGGTGGACGCTCCTTTTCTAAACCCATGTTGCTCTAGACCGTAGTAACTTAGGAACAGGCTTTGGAAGCGTTTAAGAAAAAGGCGTTCAAACAATTTTGATAGCACAGGGAAGATGGAAATAAATCTGAGATTGTCAACGTTCGGTGGACTACTCTTCGGAAGTGGCACTATCACTCCAAATTTCCATGCCGAAGGAAACGTCATATCAGCAAGGGAGCAATTGAAGATATGGGCTAAGGGCTCCGAGATCACTCCAGCTAGCAATTTGTAGATTCTGGTCGGTACCTTGTCCGCACCTGATGATTTCGTGAGGGGTAATCTTCTTAGCATCTGCATGACTTCCGTTCCACTAATTTCGGAATACCAAGTAGTGTGGTTATTGATACCCGTAACATTAAAGTTGAATGTAGCAGCGCGATTATCAGTGCCATGTCCTTGACCATGCCTAGGCTTACACATGTACGTGTTTGATACTGTATTCGCAATGCTATCAAGCAGATTCTCTAAACTTCCATGCTCCGCAATAAGCGTTGACCAGTTGATGCCTTTACCAGATTTGGTGTGACTAGCCAACACTTTCCAGAGTCCATGCGGGAGTTTTTCATGATCCTGTTTGCCCAGAGTTCTTTAGCAGTCTGTATTTCTCTTTTAACTTTGACCTTCAGCTCATTGTATCGGTTCCAGTTCTTCATTCGGTACGCGGTCCATCTTTCATTGATGAGATGCTTTGTCAGAGGCGTAATCCAGTCCTTGTCATTCGGACCAATCGCTACATAGGTATGGGGAATGAATGTTTCAATGAAAAGCATCAAACAGTCAAGAAATGCCTGTACTTTCATGTCAATGTTGGTATAAGCACTCAAAAGTCCCATCCAGTCAAAATGAATTGCATGGTAATACAAAGCATCCAAATTTGATTCACGAAAATCATACAGCTTGTGATATTTGATGCCATCAGTTACAATACCAGAGGCTTTGTTAGATGGATAACACGTCAACATCAGATGATCTGAATTGCCAAGAGGTGCATCATATCTGACCTGATTTGTGTCGTAGATTTCAGACAAGTTCTTAGAGACTAAGATGTGGTCAAGTATCGCATTCTGTCTTGTTGGCTTTGTAATGAGATCATAAAGATCTAAATCCGCACACAGCTTCGAAACATCAAATGAATTCAAATCTCCAGCAATCATTTGGTGGTAGTTTGGCTTGTTCACAATGAAGTCGTCAATCAAATATATTATGCTGTTACCAACCTCATGTAGCTTTGTAGATGAAAGGCTTGGTGGTACATAGAGGCAAATCAATAGCAGATTGAAAGAAATAATATCAATAGCTATAAAATCCACATCTTCTGGAAGCCTGTATTTGCAGGTCACATCGATGAAAGACAAATTACACTTTAGGTACACAGCTACTCCGCGACCTCTGCGAAAGCAACGATCATTTCTGCAGATTGTATACCCGGGAATTTCTATCAAGGAAGAATTCACCGTTTCATTCAACCAGGTTTCGGTAATACAAGTGAAATCAGGAGACTTGAGCGAAAGGGCAACTTTTAGTTCATCAATTTTGGGTAACAAAGAACGCACATTTAACAGATTTACAGTGGGACAGTTTATATCTAATAAAAGCTTCAGTGAAAATTTTCAGGGTGGTTTCTATCATTCAAGGACTGGACAACTTTGCCATTCCTGATGATGACCTTTTCACCAAGACTTCGTCGAAACTTCAGTTCCCTCCGCAATTCAAACTTTCGTTCTCGTTCCATCTTTGTTTGGTCATGATTGATGAAAACATTTGGATAGTGAACATTGTTTCGAAGCTGCTTTGCTTGACGCAGGATGGATGTTCTTTTGTCGTCATCGTTGCACTTGAATCTAAGCAGACGAGGTTTGTCAGTCTTCCGTCCGATGCGATTACAAGCTACTACGTCTATTCCATCAACATTTATGGAAGAGCAAATGTCTCTCACTGATTTTTTGTCATGTGCAATTCTTTCTTCAACACTGCCCGACGCAAGCTCAGGGAGACCAGAAATTATCAAATAGCTTCGTCGTCTAACGCGTTCTTGTATTTCCATCCACATGTCATGAAAGACAGACTCATTTGCTTGTTTCATATCGTCACATTCTTGTCGTAGTTCGTTGTATTTTCTCTGTAGACTTTCATGTTGTGCAATAAGGGCATTCAACTTTTCTGTAATGGGACTCAAGTGTCGTTTCAGGTGAGTTTCAAGAATGGAAGAAAACTTATCATTGTCAAATGATTCATTTGCAAGAATTGGTCCAGGAGAAGATGGCATTGACTTCCGAGCCTGCTCTTCATTTTTAAGATGCATGATGGCTTTTATCATTTCCTTCCTGGTAATGTTTGTTCTCTTTAACAAGTCTCCTTCCGACATGTTGACAAGCTCTTCCACTGTTACTACCATCTTGAATGTAATAACCGACAGAATGCACGAAAAAAAATTGCCACCAGGAATCGAACTTAGAACGTTGCGCGCTATATCACAGACCAGTGACCCAGCACTATACCAACACGAGGAGAGGTCTCGAAGCAGGTGTGTCATAAACCAAATGATGAAATTTGGATCGATGAGAGATGACCTTGAACCACTGGATAGCGGCGACAGAACACTCCGGCAGTCACGAACAGCTCAACACACAAGAGCAGAGGATCACTGAATAGCAGATGAACGGCGAGACGGCGAATGAGACGGAGAGCACTAAAGGATCCAGAATGACACGGCAATCACTGTGATACCAAAGATATTTGCCAAAAATATCTTGCCTCTATCTTCATATTGACTCATCAGCGAAAGATTTTGATGCCATATTCGAATTCTACGTTGCAAATTAGGTTAGAATTCATTCTTGTAGCATTTCTAGATACATTTTTCAACAAAATCAATCACCAATACTCAATCAGATTGATACTGATCAATAAATCGACTGTATCTTTCGAATAGCTAGATGAAAGATTTTCGAATTTAAAAATTCAGAATTCTTGCAAAATTTTGGTCTAGAATCAACTTTCCGTTTTTATGGAAATTTTTCTTTCCCAAAAAGTTGATCTGTGCGCACCGTGCGCATAGGATCAACTTATCATTCGTGGTGAAGTTTTCTGGCGACAGCGTTTCATTCTGTACAATGTCAAGCTAATCAATTGGAGACAGATCAACCGTTGCCCGCTTTCAAACCCAATTCTAAGACATAATGACTCATGACTCATGAGACACGATTTCTTTGATAGGGGGAAAGACTCGCTATCCTGATTGGCTGTCTCTCACTTTCTTTCACTAGCGCGTGCTTAACAAGTCGTTGGTTAATTCGAGACATGTGCATATGGCAAACATTTGTTCAGTAGTTAAAGACCCAGTCCGCCCAATTTTTCATGTTACCCTGTTTAGATAGCACATGCTGTTTAAGGAACTGTGTGCATATTCATTCGTTCGCATCGAGATGCATTAACACACACGGAGCCGATGAAAGTATTCTCGTGACGTCATTCGGGGAAGTCAAAGGAGCAGACAACAGTACAGCCTATTGATATCAGCCGCGGACTCGCCCCTTGCTGACACTGAAACAGCAAGCGGAATCGACAAGCAATCGATCATGGCAGCTTCTAAAGAAAGTAAGTGATCCTGTTTCATTTTGGTGCGGTAGATTTATAATACAGAGTCAGGACAATGCCCAAATTTTCATATTTTACATTAGTACAGCATCATTTACGATTTTGTCAGAATTAGGAATTAGCGATGAACTGAATGAATTAGGCGCAATGAACTAATGAACGAGATGAAGATGATAAATGTTTGTCGCATTTTTTTGATACCGGATAGCATTAATTTGATACCAGATATCAAATTAATTTGATGCCAGATATGAGTCCAGTGCACTGTGGACTCAAAAATAGACTTTTGCTGTTACATGGTTTTATTAATATTTCACATTCAAATTGAGGTTTTCGTTAGAGCGTCCAAAAAGATTTTTAGAGTAACCTAATCACAAAATCATGTAAATACCGTATTTCTTCGAATAAACGCCGCCCTCGAATAAACGGCGCTGCACAATCAGGGTTGTTTCGAATAAACGCCGCCTTCGAATAGACGCCGCACCTAATTTATGCTTTTGTCTTTTACTTGAAGCCTCATCATCGTACTCAATGCTAGACACGCGTAAGTATAAATTTAAGGTCTATCGTTCTGCAAAAACATTGAGGTCTAGATTAACCCAGCTTGTACGGTTTTTTTCAATATTCACATTATTAACAAAAATTTCCTTTATTCATAACAAACTTCAATTACACCTTGAATTACTTATGTGTCTTAAAAAAACGAAAGTTATTTATGAAAGCCAATGTCGATGGACGAATCGGATTCACTAGAGGAGCCACATTCACGTGATGAATAGTCGTCGCTGATAAATTGACAAGTCAAATCCAAGTCCACATCGTTGGCATCCAAATTCTGGATATATTCGCGGGATGCCTCCGCAACACCTCCTGACTTCGTACAGTGAATTACGTCTGGGTCATTGCTCGTTATGCCACAAGCATTGAAGGACGTCGTAATTACATCCAGTGGAATCTGGGCCCATGCCTCCTTGATCCATTTAACCATCTTAATTCGACTCGGGGCCCGTGGGTTTCCGGCGGCTGTGACGTCTTAACCACGTGTTGGCCAACCAAGCTTCATACAATTCGGTGTATAAGACCTTTAATGGCTTATTCCAGCTGACATCGGCAGGTTGAACAAGCATCGTACAACCTCCTGGGATGACGCAGTTCACAGTGTTCGTTGTCTTCAGCGTTTTCTTGACATCATCAGTCAAGTGTCCTCGGAAGGAATCCCACACCAGCATCCTTCTGGAGAAAGCGAACGTCCCCCAACACTTTCTGATTCACTCTATTGTCGATTCCGAATCCATCCAACCTTATTCGCTCATTGATACAACAACGCCACTGACGTGTTTCAGCTCCTGGGGAAGTCGCTTTCCTGAAAAAATGAATGGGAGAGGATATACAAACTTGATTTAAATTTATAAGTTGGTCTTAGTGGCCTTACCTTTAAATAGTACCATCGGTGGTAATTTTCTTCCGTCTGCCATTGCAGCCAAACACAAAACACCGTTACTCGGGTCTTCTCATGACCTGTTGTTAACACGGGTACTGTTTTGACGCCTTTAGAATCAACAGTACGATTGCCTGTCATGTCAGCCCAAACTGCTGTTTCATCCATATTTCCGATGTTAGAAAGCTCGAAATTGTATCTCGTTCGCATTTTCAAACAAAATTCAACTAAGCTAGAAACTTTGGTACACAGTTCTTTAGGAAGCCTTTGTCCTGAAGTGGTTTTGACGCGCACGGTAAAATCATTTCGTTTGAGAAACTTGTCTACCCATCCTCTCGAGGCCTTGAATTCAGGATTGTTAGCCAACTCTGACGCCTTTCTAGCAATTTTCTTTCGGGTCACACGATGATAACTTTCTCGTTCGGTAATAATCCAAGTAGACAGCAGTTGTTCAATTTCTGGTAGGAGCGGTTTCCTGCCACCACCATGTACTCGCCGGCGATTAGAACTTGTCGTTGCAGAAATCTCATCAAATTTTACGTTTTGTGTCTTCCATTCTCTTATACGCCGTTCATCCACACGGAACTCCCGAGCTGTAGGCCGCGTACCAATTCGCAGACTTCTTTCAACCGCTTTTTTCTTGAAAGCAATCGAATATGACCTTTTTGGCATGACTAAGACTGATATGATAAGAGACGAGAAGAATATCTCACGTAGAACGTAATACTAACTTTTTCTCTAAATCACCTGTGTGTACTATCCTGAAACGCAGTTAGCTAGAAATTTAACCAATCCGAACTTTGTGCTATGTCATCCTACGCAGTTAGATGGTTTCCAAGAAAAGCCACTCTTTTCGAAAATATCGAGAAATTCTTTAATTGTATACCGCATCTGTCTCTAGTTGAATGTACGAAATACCAATAGGAAACTACAAAATGAAGAGTCTCAAGATCTCGAGTAATCTAGGCATAGAGATGGATTGTTAGCATCGCGCGCGTAGGTTACCGTGCAACCTGAGATCCATTTCTATGAATCCAGGCACACGGATAATATATTATCAGAATTCTACGCGCAATAAATTTTCGTGCATATTTAGACAATTTTGTGCTTTCGAAGACGACGCACATCTTCCTGGATTATGTGTCATTGCATAATCACAATATACTCCGGTTATTAAATGTTCTTAAATATAAAAAAATAAAAAGGTTTGGTAGATTTTTAGCATGTTTCGAATAGACGCCGCCCTCGAATAAACGCCGCAGCAAAATCAGGGTTGTTTCGAATAAATGCCGCGGCGTTTATTCGAAGAAATACGGTACCTGTTAATTTTAAGTTTTCATTATTACTCGCATCTCACGAATAACATCGTGGCACATTTTTTGTATCAGTCTCAGCTCACATTATATTCTAGCCTTCATTATATCGTCCGTCGCTTCAAGATCAGTGATTCTAATTCCAAGATAATTTCAAAAATGAAAATTAATGTCGAATTACGCATGAACATGAATATGAATAACACTTTTACAAAATAAGGACATAAATAAATGAAAATGAAAAAAAATACTCACTTGAAAGCCTGATTTCATTCTCATTAATCTATGAATAATTGTAGTCATTTTATTACAGGTAAAGAAATAACTGGGTATGCGTTTGAGCCCAGTAAAGTGTCAAGGAAAAAAAAGGCGAATATTCTGAAGCAGGTGTCGCTCATCCAATTGAAGAGGACATGCATCCTCAAGTGATTTGTCCAGACGAACGGCGGTTATTGACATCATCGTCATGGTGTTTATGTACGAACTGTGAAGCTGTGCCTACATCAAGAGAGTGTGTTTGCTGCCTTGAACAAAATAGTGTTGATGAAAAACGCTATAATGAATGTATCACTTATAACCCTGATTTTCAAGCTACTTGCTTGAATCAAGGAGTGCTAGACATGTCCATCGCTATGCGCGCTTCTTTTTTGGCAAAAGCACCCGGTGCAGATCAGCGAACACCAGAGCTTTACCGACATATAGCCTACTGTAATTTTCTGCATTGGATATACAACAGGAGTTTGGGCATTCATAATCGTCTAGTCATTCCATCATGTGTGGTAGCTATCAGAAAGGCATATCCTGACCCAGAAATGAAATACAAAGGGTTTTCTTTTCATGATTCTGACACTGCGATGTAAATATCATATTTACTTCCTTTGTACAATCATTAAGTAAATTTATAACACTACCCAAAAAATCGATTTAAAGTTTTAAAAAATATGTGGGAAAAGGATATTTTGAGGTGCTGAGTACGAATATGATCGTGAAAACTGTTCATAAAAAACTGTTTTCAACGTGATGATAAGCCTGTCCTTCTTTGTCTTCTGGACATATTTTATAATACATCATACAATACATGGATTTGTAGTACATATGTTAGATTATTATCTTGAATTATTTGAATTCTAATGCATATTACCTTTTGTCACGGTTATCTGTTGATTTATTCGTGAATTTTTCGCAAATTTTTTGTGTTCGAGTTTATTGTGAAATTTTCTCTAGAGATCACTCAGATCCACTGTCTTCGGATATCAGAGTATTTTTCGGGTATTGAAAAGAAACTCAGATCTGGGTGAATTTTCTTATTTGTGTTGCACCCAAAAACTGCACAGGACTGAGGCATGTTTCACACTTAGGATGATGACCAAGCAGCTTTGCTAAAAAACGAGAAGAGACATTTCACTTTGATGCAGAGCGAGCAAAGCAGTCGAAGTTTGTTTACTCCATACAGCGTTGCCGCTGCTGTAGAGACTGTCACGGCAGCCGGCGGGTAATTCCACTAGTGACGTCATCACTCGAGAAAGAAACAGCGATTGCAAGCTGATCCACGGTACAATCGTATGTCAGAGCGTGTAGACAGATTCACCACATAGGGAAATAACATGATTGCATGAAAAAAACGTTTGGTAAATTTGGGCGTACTGGGTCTTTAAATCTAATCTTCGATTAACTAACATTGGTCAATTTACCAATCGCTGATTACTTAACACGAAGATGTGCATTCCACCCTACTCTCGCATAAGATGCTTATTTGTTGTACCTCCATGCAAGGCTTCAAAACTTAAACTTTCTTAAACCGAGAATTGCAGCTTCAGAAAAATGAGACTTTGGGTCACTATGAAGAAATCAAAGGAATGTATATTTATTGAACACTTATTGAGGATCAATTTTCATTGAGTTTGTAAAATGCAACTACTTAATGCAATTCACAGAACCCATAATCTCGCAGCTTACAGTCTGAACATGTGATGAATTTGAAGTACATGCAGGCCTGCTTCACTACTTGTACACATCAAAAAGCGCATGCTGAACAAATGTACCTCAAATTTGCTTGTTAGAGCGGGAGCTGAGGGGGTTTGGGTGCAACGAAAAGGCGCCCAAGGTTTGACAACATTTATTGATAGGTGATAGTCACCTAGTACAGGAACCGATCGTCTGCCGGGGCGCAACGATTGCGTTCACCCCCATATTAACAATATAAAACCCCCAAAATTTTGTACTAGATGCAACATTCTGGCGCCCGCGAAATTCAAATTGGATCTTGTTCCCTGGTATCCAAGGGGTACGGAAACCGCAATGACAGACGATTTATCGATTGCGATCCCCCCGGCAGACGCCCCCCAAGGGCCCCCAAATTTTGTACTAGATGCAACATTCTGGCGCCCGCGAAATTCAAATTGGATCTTGTTCCCTGGTATCCAAGGGGTACGGAAACCGCAATGACAGACGATTTATCGATTGCGTTCCCCCGGCAGACGCCATTATATCCCCCGTCCCCCAAATTTTGTACTAGATGTAACATTCTTGCGCCCGCGAAATTCAAATTGGATCTTGTTCCCTGATGTCCAGGGAGTATGAAAACATCATTGACAGATGTTTATCGATTGCGTTGCCCCCGGCAGACGCGATTTAATGCCCCAAAATATTTTAGACCTGATACATACACGTATATGGATACATGTATAACATTTCTGCGCTCGCAAATTCAGGGTGAAAAATTCGTTATGTCCTTAGATTTCGTCTAATGTTTAATGTACATTTCCTTGTACAAAGTAAGTAATTCTTATGATCAAATAAGACGATACTGCTGTTTTATACGTACATTGAAAAAAGGAAAACAACAGATTAAAAACATCCTTTATTTCATCTCAAAAACTAGGACTTGAAGAGTTCCGTGGTAAAACTGAATAACAAAATATCTTTGAATTGTTTCTCATTATGTTTACGGTTGTCGTTTGCTATAAAATCGTCACTGCATGTAGTATAACAAGTTCTTTATCACGCAAACTTGTGGCCAACAAAATGTTCAAAATCACGTACACATATTCAATTCAAGTTTGCGGAGCCAGGGTAACCAAAGGTCTTCGGTTAAGTAAAAACGTCGTTATCTCATGCGTACGATAACTGTTCGGAAGATGAGAACACACCTGCTCCCGTAGGTGTCCGTCAAGTGTCTGAATAAACCCTGTGTCATCATTAATTCAAGTTTGCGGAGCCAGGGTAACCAAAGGTCTTCGGTTAAGTAAAAGGTCTTCGGTGTGTTCTCATCTTCCGAACAGTTATCGTACGCATGAGATAACGACGTTTTTACTTAACCGAAGACCCTTGGTTACCCTGGCTCCGCAAACTTCAATTAATGATGACACAGGGTTTATTCAGACACACATATTCAAGTAGGCCTATAACAAAATCTGTAAGAAGAGAAACGAGTTGGGCGCAATGATTACTGAAATAACAATCCAAATAGGTCTGTAAATGGTCTAACAATCTGTAAATGGTCAGAGTAAAAGAATCTGGCTATAACATTATGTAAAAAGTGGAAATTTACATGTGTACAATGTACATGTATTAAAAAAATCAAACAATTCTATACCTGATTAACATAATGAAAATAATTACGTCATATTACATACAATAGGCTAATTGTGGATACAGATGCTTTTAGTTTTATAAAGAAGAGTCTCAACAAAGAACGTCTTTGGTTTACAGGAACGTAAGGTAGTTTGTAAATGCTTCCGATATCAAACAAATGCTACTTCAAATTATCATTCCAGTTCATCATCTGTGCTTTCATCACTCCATCTTTCGTCTTCTTGGTCAGAATCATTGTCATTGTTGTCATTGTCGCCATTTTCAGTCAGTTGTGAAGGCAAGGAATCGCCTCTAAACCAATCGATGACTAACTTATCACCAACCTTCTTCCAACCGCTCGTCAACGGATCAAGATCCATCGTTGGATTAGCTGTATTCGCCCGTGCCCACAATGAGGTTATATATTTGGTTTGCTTCACATGCATGGTCAGTGCATTACGGCATGGAGGCAGAAGGGCACAATCGATCTTTTGATGTTCACTAATGGCTTCGAATCAGAGCTTCTGCCACTCATGCGTTTGAATATATCGTATCGAGCTTGATTTACATCTTTTGTGTGCTGTTGTCGATACATTTCACAGACGAATTGTTCAATTGTTTCCATATCAGGTTCGATGTTTTCATCCGTCAAACCGGCAAACATGTTGGCGTATTCGGTTGACTTGCACAGCATTTCTAATTGTTTGATTTTCCCTTTTCGAAAGAAAGATGACGTGAAATCGCATCCAGTGAATGCGTGGAAACCCAACAGAGAGATACAGAGGTTGTGTCCGATGTTGTCCAAGATTTCTGCAATATTGCTCACATTGATGAATCGTCGGTTGTTTCCGGAACCGCAATCCATGATGAGTTTGCCATTCAATACGATGTTCATTCTTTTTGATTGTCCAATCAAACCGAGTAGTATGATAAGAACGTCCGTGTTCGATGCCCGCACCATAACTCCATCGTCAGGCAATCTTCGGGCGACATGGAATCCGATTAAGGTATCCGCTTCCTCGTGTTGGACTTGAAGTTCGAGGGGTTGACATGATCTCACCTGGGATGCAACTGATGTTATTTCTACACATGAACCACCATGGGAGACAAATACAGTCTTAGAACCGATGATATGAGCATTATGATCTTTCTGCTATTCTTTTTGGATGAATTTCGCAAATTCGTTCTTGAATTTTCCATTTCTTAGCAAGATTGAAGTCGACTGACGTGGTCTTTGGTCCGGTCCAGCAATTTCAAAATCTGTGTTATAAGTGGCGTTTCTCAATTTCCGTTCATTTTCCTTCAATGACATTTCTTTATATTCGTCAAACAAGATATGAATTTCTTCTTCAGGAGAAGAACAAACGTGAGACAGTATTTGTCGCGCTTTTGTCCCATACGATCCATTGGTTTGTGGCAACTGTGAATGCATCAACATACCTCCATCGTACATGAGGCAACGAGTTGGGGGCAAAGTCTCCGCTGTTATTCTATCTGTCTGTTTATCCTCAAGAGATCTCAGAAGAACAGATTTCTGTGTTTTCAATAGTGATCCGTCGGTGTGCGCCAAGGACAGCGGTACATCCGTAATTGGATACGACAATAGATTCTGTAACGAAAATCCTGCCAGTTTTTCTGGTGGCATAGACAGAATTCTTCCAAAAATATCCCGGACGCTTTCGGCAGCTATTCTTCTGGATTGGGGGACATGCTGCTTTTTCTTATTTTCTGATGCAAAATTGTTTACTCGTATTCTTTTGACGGGTTGCAAAAATCGATTTGAATCTAGGGAGCACTCATTCTGGAAGGCTGATCGCTGTGTACTGCCACGCTCCAAGGTTTCAAG
This sequence comes from Prostheceraeus crozeri, assembly GCA_907163375.1. Taxonomy (NCBI): domain Eukaryota; kingdom Metazoa; phylum Platyhelminthes; order Polycladida; family Euryleptidae; genus Prostheceraeus; species Prostheceraeus crozeri. Next base: position 29,894 of record CAJQUW010011649.1, on the reverse strand, counting down.
AAGATATTCTCTTGTGTCTTGTGAAGCAACTTGCCCTGTGGCTAAATTGATCAAATGATGAGATTCACGTGTTTTCAAAAGGGTTGCAATGCCTTTGCATTGATTCTGTCAAGATTGATACATCGTTGTTGTCTTTCTTTATACGCCAAGGCCTCGCTTGCGCAATTGGCTGCTCTCCCAACTCCAATCCGACAAATTCTTTCATATATGAAACCATCAGGCCCCTCTGTGCAGTTGTGATTGCCCATCTTTTCACAGCATTGTTATTGTTGCGAAACGCAACAATACCACGTAAACCAGATGATGCGTCTCGGTTTATCGTTTGTTCTAATGTAAGATCGATCGGAGATCTGGCATATTGCTTCGTTGAACGTCGAATGGAGAAAGCACCAGAATTCATCATTATTCGACAACCTTCAGGCATACGTTTCAATTTCTCTAGGAATAATGTCCCCCATCTCGCATAATTCGGTCGATTGAGTGCGAAGAATACATCGACTACCTTCGGCAAAATGGCGATATACAAGTCCAAATCGTTCGTTCTGACTGCTCGCTGGAGGTCCCTCAAGACTCGATTGATCAAATATATGTAAATGGTCCAGTAAGATGCAGTCGATCCATATTCTCCACTCAGAGCACAAGCAAAAAAAAGTTCATAACAGGACAAGTGCTGCATGAAATCGTCATGCTGATCAAGGTAATCTTCCAATCGAGCTGGATCAGAGGGGGCATCGGTCAAAATGGATGATATCATTTCTTGAGAATCCTCTTCCAACGTACTGACGAATCGTTGATATAAGAGCCTTTCCAAAACGGATGCCAATATCTGGTGAATACGCGTACAACGATTATAGAATCGTCCTTTGATGAATCCGTTGAGAGATCCGTCGGCAAGAACACCTGCGTCTGACAAAATGAACTCAATTCCAGATTCCTGTACGAATGTTCCAATGGCGCCGAAGAAGGCCAATTCAATATGGAAGTTGCCAAGTAGAATGAGTATTCTGTGAAACTTCGGGGCTTCCAGGTGTTGTATGCAGTAAGCCTTTGACGCCACTGCAAGATCATATGTTACAATTGCAAAATCTTCTTTCAGTTCGTCAGCGATGTTCAACGTTCGGATCATTGTTTCTCTGACAACACTGTTTTGGGTGGGCGACGCAATCATTGGCTCCATATAGGAGATTACCTGCTGCGGTAAATCGTCGTGTACGAAATCTGCGTAGAGGCCGTTGAAAAGAGGAATACATTTCAGCTGAGATAGAATGAGCCACCAGAAGTCAATTGTTGGGGGAATCCTCTCAACAATGCTGTCAGGTTCAAGGGTGGATAGATCGAATTTTGCAGTTTTGATTGATCTCCTGTACGGTGGAATCTCCTTTTCTGTTGCTTGAAAACTTTTTCGTCTTTTTTCTTGACCTTCGACTGGATTTGTCTGAGCCTGGGATTCGGAGGTTTTATTTTGATAACAAATCCCCACAGTACAATGGAAGGTACCTTTGCCATCGACGGTTTCGATGCTTGCATCGAAGTTATCCCACGCCACTCCTGTAGCGAGACCTCTTTCCAAATGAAGTTCTTGAGGTGTTTGACGATTTGTATTCGCACATGTGTACGCGAACTCCGTTTCAATCTCTTTTACTTGGTTATAATTTATTGAATGGCCGAGTCGGTTCAATATTTGCAGGATGACTTTCGAGCCGGACAATGTACTCAATGTCAAACCCAAACTTGTTTGTTTCCATGGCACTACCGAACCTCGAGAAGTATTGAAAATGGCATCAGATGCAGAAGCAGTTATTCTTCTTTCCATATTCTCTGTCTGATTGGAAGGCTTCAGGCCTTGAAACAAAGTTCTGAAAAATATATCAACTTGATTCGGTATTTGTGGAGAAACGCTTTTCAATGAGTGGGTAGAGGTATTCATTGGTGATGATGTCTTCGGCATATTCAGAATCGCAGATCGCAGTAGAAGAGCAGCTGATTGAATCTGTTCCGTAGCCTCATTTGACTCCAGATTTTCTTGTAGTATCGCTTTGGCAACATTTAGAGGAATTGTTGAGCTGTATACAACAACTCTTATACACAAGTCGTGTGGTCGAACCCACTTACAAGAAGTCATTAAAGTCAAAAGTTCAAGGATCGAGGCACGATTCAATGTCGATTGTATCACTTTATTGGCGGTTCAGTCTTTTCTCTCAATTCAAAAGTATGGATGATGCGGCAGAAAAAGGAATCCCGAATCCTGAAAATAAAATCATAGGTCCATTGTAAATAACGATGAAAATTAGAATAATGTGTTATTCAAATACACAGATCATAATAGCATACTTGGTGCAGCTCGAATATCGACGCGGTCATCAAAACAAAATATTTGTTTTCTTGGCGTCTGCCGGGGGCAACGCAATCGATAAAACGTCTGTCATTGCGGTTTCCGTACTCCAAGAACACCGGGGAACAAGATCCAATTTGAATTTCACTGGCGCCAGAATGTTGCATCTAGTACAAAATTTGGGGGCCATTGGAGTACTATAATGGCGTCTGCCGGGGGCAACGCAATCGATAAAACGTCTGTCAATGATGTTTTCATACTCCCTGGACATCAGGGAACAAGATCCAATTTGAATTTCGCGGGCTCAAGAATGTTGCATCTAGTACAAAATTTGGGGGACGGGGGCTATAATGGCGTCTGCCGGGGGAACGCAATCGATAAATCGTCTGTCATTGCGGTTTCCGTACCCCTTGGATACCAGGGAACAAGATCCAATTTGAATTTCGCGGGCGCCAGAATGTTGCATCTAGTACAAAATTTGGGGGCCCTTGGGGGGCGTCTGCCGGGGGGATCGCAATCGATAAATCGTCTGTCATTGCGGTTTCCGTACCCCTTGGATACCAGGGAACAAGATCCAATTTGAATTTCGCGGGCGCCGGAATGTTGCATCTAGTACAAAATTTTGGGGGGCTTATATTGTTAATATGGGGGTGAACGCAATCGTTGCGCCCCGGCAGACGATCGGTTCCTGTACTAGGTGACTATCACCTATCAATAAATGTTGTCAAACCTTGGGCGCCTTTTCGTTGCACCCAAACCCCCTCAGCTCCCGGTCTATGTGTGATTATTTCTGAAGCATGCGATGTACACAGAGAGCCACGTAGTAACTGGAGCACATACCTACATTCAGATTCCTTGCGAATCCCTAAACTCATGCACTTCGCACAGATGTGGCGGTTTGGCTTTCGCTGCCGTTGCATGTGTGGTCTAAGAAAAAGCATCGCGACGACAGTCTAAGTGCATGCTGCTCTCGAATTTGGTGGGGGGGGGGGTTGGAATTGCAGTCAGTCGAGTTTTCTTCTTTTGAATGTACAACTTCAAGTTGCCAATGACTTAAAGTTGCATTTAAAATCAAAGTTAAATTTTCCGGAAATTTTGTCATAATGTGATCTCAACCACGCTCGAAGTCCCATAATAAAGAAGTTAAAATGTCGCACCATCGATATAGGCAATGACACATTTATCAATGATTTACTGTGAAAATTTTAATTTTTATGCGTATCGGAAATTAATTGTCAAGTCCTCCTGTTCCCTTGCCGGTTGAATAAGAAAGTGGCGAACGAGTACCTTTCGTTGTGGTACTATTTGGTTACTTGTACACGACCGCATCTGCAACAGCTGTCATGTTTATTTTCAATGAGACTTAAGTACAAATTTTTTGTTTTTAGCTGATTCAGTGTCGCTCGACCGTGCGGGAGAAAACCTCCGAAGTAGAAGATCTGAGCTGTCAAATGCGCCAACAATTGGAAGAGTCTCATGAAACTCAGACGCGACTTGAGGGTCAACTACAGACTCATGAAAACAAATCGCGTCATCAGGTGAAATTAATTGAAAAGCACCGTGAAGAAATTGCTACCCTAAAAGCTGTAAGTATGAGTTCATCAAATTCATTATTTTTTAGCTAAAGTCTTTTCCTAATTCATGCCATTGAAGTAGGGATTCTCTTATTGTATAAGGAAATCATGAAGACATGTCCGAGGTTGCTTTATTTGTTGGCATTGCTCGCAAATGTTCAATTGGAGCAGAAACCACTTTGCACTTTGGAATGTTCATGGCAGGGTTGACTTTTTGCCGGCTAAAACTGCCTTTTGTCGGTAAGTGGTAAAAACCCAACAAAAATCAGGTAAAGGCCGGCTAAAACTAGAATTTCAAAAATCAGTTTATTTCTTAACGCAAAATCGACCTAAAATTTGAGTTTGACTATGCTTACGGGTTTTGAGATTGCAATTCTGTGTTGCAAAGCATATCATTCAGTCTTAGATAGAGCCACGTAATATACGTTTTATGACGAACGAGACGATGCTGTCTTAGTTTACATAAACAGCTGATTTCTCCAACATTTTTATGACCAATTTTGACTTCGGCATCACTTGCCAATTAGCCAGTTAATAGGAGTCAGTGACTACTTCAGTAATTATCATCACGAGAGTACTGCTCTAATAATTGATCAGGTTAGATTTCCTGAAATTTAAAAGAATAAAATAATTTTTTTTTTTAAACACGAAAGCAAGTTAAGTGAACACCTTCACGGGACCGAGTTTCATTCTCACTCTCACTCTCATTCTTTTGTGCAGAGTGGTTTACCAGAATGCAATGTGCATCTAAAAATCTTAGGTTTAATGTGATCTTGATTAGGAACCAGGTCTCCCGGACGCAGAGTGAATATACTACCATAGGGCCGCTCCACTGGTGAGTCTCAGCTCTTAATTCAAACAAGGTTAATATAATTAATTATAATTGCATAGAATGCATCTCTACTTCTATTAATTGACTATAGCGGTCGTAGTTGTAAGTAGCAGAAAAAATTAATGATTTAGGGAACGAAGAACAGTGACTTACTTTCTACGGAGCTGCAATCTAAATAAAGCGGAGTACATGTCTGCTGAACACCTTCAGCCTACTAAAGAAAATCTCCATTAAGCTGCAAAATTGGTTGCTGGTTATATTATATGAGACGGAAAAACAACACTGATGACTGGTGATATTGCATAGCTGATCGAATAGCCGTTTGAACGATTGCGACTTGTATTTCAATTCATAGTGATATTCCTTTTTAGAAATTCACCATATGCATGTAAGTTGCATGTGTGTTTAAATCGAATAATGAGTTTAGAACAAATTTTCATATTTTGAACACAATTCGACACATACGGAATTATAATTCCTTTGGCATCATCTTTTTCAACTAAACCTCTCACATGTAAAAGTTCTTATAAAAAGTATGTACTAACTAGCATAAGCGCTTGTTGCCTTTTAAAAGAAGGAATGCCTTTTATTAGAAGGAATGCACACAGCTTTACATGAACTTTTTTTATAATACATAGTATATTTTTATACTCAAAGTATCATTCGAAATAAATTATTGATAAGGCTTGCATTTTGAAAATTACAGACATAATCTTGATCGAATTGAATGTATTTGAGACAAATAAAATGAAAGTATTATGACTAGCGCTAATTTGAAGTCAGGAGTTTCAATTCCGTGAATGTACTAAAATGCCAGGGCAATTATTCCGGGAAAAGACTTACAGTCAGCTTTTTTTCCACAAAAGGGAGGGGAAAACTGGTGGTTTTTACAGGTTGGCAAAACCGAGCGTGGCTTTTGCCAGCCAACCCTGGCTCCTGGGCTAGTATTCATGATTTCTGAACTTTGAAAGAGTAAAGAAAATTTATGCAATTTAAATATAATTTACAATTGGACCTGAGAACTTTCCGCGAGGTGCCTTAAAGAAATATGTCAAATGTACAGGCTTCCCAGGTAACCGTAAAAATCGTAATTTTTAACATCCTTGCAACTACATATAAATGTGCTATGGCCTTATAGTTCACAATAAATGTATGCTTAAGATAATGGACATAATAAGCCTAAAAAGTACTAAATGACGCCACATGTGATTAACATGTGTACTAACATGTGAACTTATCTAAATATGTTGAGCAATTGACAATGGCATTGTTTTCAGTTGTGAACAATATCGTAGTCAAAAGCCGCTTCTAGGTCTTTTCAATACAGTCGACTTTCGAAAAAAGGTACGTGGCATATCTTCCCCCGCACGTGGCATACCACGTGCATACCATGCAAGGTATGTGGCATATCAGATTCCGCTCAAATTGTTGCAGCTGTCTATTCTGGGAATGAAACAGACAGAACTAAAATAGCATTTTCGCCTAGCTCTCCCGTACTCGCTACGAGTCGAACAGTTCTCGGTGATGACGTCAGCTGTGATACGGTGACGATAAGAGAGGGCAGCCATGCACACGGCTGTGACTGCATCACTGAGGTCTCAGCCGTCTCAGTTAAGTCACGCTGGCTCTGAACATTTTTCCGATAGCGCCAAGACATCAAACATGAACACAATTTGTTCAATGGGGTCAAAAGCAACCACAGGAAATCTTGATAGATGGAGCTTTTCCAATGTTAAACCAGGATTGGAAAGAGGCTGGCTGCAAAGTTTCTACTTAGAAGTCGCGCATTAGAAAAATTGCATGCCATGAATAATTGAACATGAACGTTTTTCTGCACGTAATCGTAGGTACTAGCATGAAAGCTGATAGTTGGGTTCCTTCATTTTATAAAAATAATGACGTTTCGAACAGCCTTAAATACGTCAAAGAACGTTCCAGCGATGCCAATATGGAAGCTTGCCTAAATAATCTACAAAAAAACTGCGATAATGGCTCAAAATACTAAATCCTTGTACAGATATTTCTCGCAACAATTTTTTGCTCGCAATGATAATGACCACTACCTCAAAGTTAATTGTATCAGAGTGATAGTTGTAGGCCTACGCGCAAAATTTAAAAAACTGAAAATGTGCAGTATCCATGTTAACATTTCAACAAACCAGTTTAACAACTGCTTGATAACTACTAATAGTACTTGCATAGTAGACGTGACATTTGTCATACAATGCAAATGAAGAGCGGTTTTTAGCCTTATCAGGGAAACAGGACACAGCAGATTATTATCACACTCTAAATACATGTAGTTCCTAATTAGCAAAACGAATACCTTTGATGATCTGGCCTGTCATGAGCTGAAACCAAAAAAGCCTTTCTGAAACAAGCTAAAAGTGCAACATAGAACACAAAAATGACATGGGTCTAGCAACATTGAGTAGGGCATAATTTGTAGGTCATTACCGGATATCGTTGGGCTGCGATCATGCATTCGGAAGATAGAGGTCATCAAAGTTTGCCCTAATTTCCTGCTCACTTATATTTACTTTTGAAAATATACCAATATTGGTGAGTCACTTTACACCGGAAGCCATGCTCCAAACCTAAAAATTTTATTACTGGTCTTCGTCCTTAATAACTAATTAAATTTAGTACAGATCATATGTCTCCATTAACCGTTTCGACAAGACTGTCGAAATTTAAAAAGTACGGTTATCTGTTCCCATCGACGAACAATTCCCATGAATGCAATTTTGGTACAAGTACAACACAAACTTAAGATGATCATAGCACAGGTAGCAATTTGGTATTAAGGTATTTTTGAAAATTACTTTAATAGATTTACATAGATTCACCACATAGGTTTCCAAATTTTTGTAGTAGGCCTACTTGCATCCAGTCTTTGTCAATTTCTATAAATTTTTGTTTTCACTGTTCATTTTCCAAATAAGTCCAGTTACACTGGTAACATTTTTAGCTTGGTTTTTGAGATTCATCTTACATGCTTTAGGTAGAATTGCTCAGTTGGTTACGCTGCACTTCGTCCGATGGTGCAGATATTTTTGTACACACGAATTCATTCTCGTTATTGCTCATTTCCAAGAAAAAAAATGGCATGGTTCTGGAAAGTTTGAATATCAGACACCTTTTTTTGAATAGCAGACACCCAGATTTCCTTTTTTTAAAAAGGAAGGTCCTGTATTTCTGCAGTCGAAAATTAAATTTCAGTTGCTGCGTTTGATAGGCTAGCACATCTACACCTAAATTTGAGAAACAACTAAATTGAATATATTCCAATTATGCATTGGTATTCAATTCTCTATTTCAGAAGCTGGATAAGGAAGGTCCTCCGGAAATGGAAGACAAGGGTACCACATTGCCTACGCCATTCCTTCCCGTGGTAATTATGATCAATGTTCTCTTTGTCATTAACACAAGATTGTGATAACGGCATGTAGTTATTTTTTTTGAGAGCTTTCTTTCACTTTTAACAGAGCGTCAAACGCGATGAAACTTAGGCATTCAAAGAAGGATTTGCACATTGAATAGCCATCCAGTGGTCGGTCAACTGCGAAAATCTACGAAGACGTTATTAAAATATACTCGCTGTGAAAAAAATTGACGTCCTGCGAAAAATTGAAATTCTATAATTCGCGTATTTAAATGAACTTCGCTGTAGTGTCTAATGTAATAAATACTGTCTTTCGAGACAAAAAATATAAGTAAACTGATGATAACTGATTATTATGTCTATGTTACTGTTAGTCAAATCTTCACAGTTATCGTTGCGTCTTGCATCTTGTAGCAGTATTACATCTTGTCTGCAAAAGAACAAAAATTGCAGTGTATACACTGCAACTATAGTTCTTAGCAAGTATCAAGTGAGTTAGTGTGGCTGTTATGCACTGTTGAGAGCAATAGTACTTACTTTTCGAAAAAGAATAAAAAAATCCATCTAATTAATGTTCTTGGAAGACTTAGATTTCAACTAACTTTTCAATTCATATAGAGGAAACAACTAAAAATCGAAATAATTTGAAGGTTGTTGTTCGATGTATACATAAGCATTTACGAATTCTGTTAGCAAGGAAGAGAATCTTCCGGATTTATCCGGAATTCCGAATTTTTTGACGGCCATTTTGATCATTTCAGAGATTCGCCAGAAAATGCAATAAAAATAGGAGGGGATGGGGGAAGGGTATGTGGGCCCATCTTCATGAACTAGCGCATGGTCCCCTCTGAAGACAAAACATCTTCTGCGTTACATAAGGCCCTTCTGATCACTAGTAATTACAACTGATATTTTCCATTGGTCACCTGTGACGATCAGTGAGCCCCCTCTGACAATCAGTGGGTCCCCTGTGACGATACATGGGCTTTTTGGAGATGTTGAACTTTTTTAATGACTAGACTATACATTATTTATGTTGTATGCCCGCTACGTGATTTATGTTTCCTTGTTACGTTTTTTTGTCTCTTTAGTAGTTATCCTCTCCTATGCCGTAAATACTATATAACCGAGCGCCATTAAATTTCATAGCTAATTTCTCGACTATTTTCTCCATATAAATCAAGTTTTTTTTTAATTGGAACGCCAGTTCCAGGATAACAGAGGACTACGTGCCAATTAAAAACGGTGTGTTGTAAAAAGGCTCATGGCGACAGATTTATGTATAAATTCTAGAAGAATGATGTCTGGTTTGACCTTACTAAAAATAATAGGCCGATTAGCGCCTACGTGTAGAAATCCTGCATACCTGCACATTCATAAATTCTCTCTAATTCTGAAACTATCCCTCCAATTCAAATGAAATGGATTGCAATGGATCAAAATTCTACTAGTTACACTCATAAAGGGCTGGAGTCTTCGCCTGTGGTGCTTTATAAAGCATCAAAATTCTACCATTTCACTCCCATAAGGCTGGAGATTTCGCCTGTGGTGCCTTGAAAATATCAAAATTCTATATATATACTCCCAAAAGGCTGGAGGCTTCGCCCGTGGTGCTTTATAAAGCATCGAAATTCTATTATTTACACTCCCAAAGGGCTGGAGATTTCGCCTGCCGCGCTTTAAAACTTCAAAATTCTGCTAGTTCAACAGTATTACCTCAATATAGTTGAGCTCTAATTTATTATTATCTGTGGCCTTAATGTATTAATAAACAATATGTTTTTAGTCACAGCATAGTGTATATATTGTGTAGGCGCATGAAGATTACAACTATTTAAAATTGACTGTTGAATTACTTGTAATCATATGAAAATTGAAAATGGGCCCCAGTGAATGTAGCCTATGGGCCACCATAGAAGGGGTCTTCCGGATTTTTTGTGACTCCGCGTTCACATCCCTATATTTGTTCAGTCTCAACCGCAAAAAGTGTTCTGCTAGTGTAAAAGTGCTGTCTACTAGTATTGTAATGAAAAATCATTTAATTGCAACATGAAGTTGCGAATTACAGTTTGGCATACACCAGTGTCTTAATGTGCGGCCAAACTGTAATCTAGATGGGTATATTGTTACATGAGAAATAAGAAACACCAAGATCGAACTTCTTAAGAAATGTAGATTCCGGAGTTTGAAAAGCCAGCAGGCGAACGTGTGCAGATACCCTGTACCAACAAAACCTCAATGGAACTAGCATATGTGGAAGAGGCCCTGACTAGTCCCACTTTTGGGTTTAAAGTTAAAAAGAGTCAGGAGTATTTTAAGGTGTTGCTAAAATTATTATTGAATGCTTGTACAAAATGTCTCGACTACTATCCAGCAATCATCTTCAAGTGCAAAAGAATCTATTGATGTTAGCTCTGACAACAAAGGTCTGTCGTAGTTCATTTCATATCTGAAGAGAATGACAACTATTAAGTCAATACAAGACACCAACACCCTTGATTCCCCGACCGCACTCACCTGACCTAGGAATCGAACCGAAGTCCGCGGTGGAGACGAGCTCGCACCTTCTTCACTAGGCCACGCTGACGGTTCAAAAGGAATGCGAGTGAAGGCAGAAGTCATCTCTAAGTGATATCGACAGCATATTGTCAGCGTGGCCTAGTGAAGAAGGTGCGAGCTCGTCTCCACCGCGGACTTCGGTTCGATTCCTAGGTCAGGCGAGTGCGGTCGGGGAATCAAGGGTGTTGGTGTCTTGTATTGACTTAATAGTTGTCATTCTCTTCAGATATGAAATGAACTACGACAGACCTTTGTTGTCAATCTACAGTGTGACGTAGTCGTATGACATGCTGATATGCTGTCTCGCTACAATATGAACGCTGTTAGCGTTCTGTCAATAATAATAGGACAATATGCTGTCGATATCACTTAGAGATGACTTCTGCCTTCACTCGCATTCCTTTTGAACCGTCAGCGTGGCCACATATTGAAGATACATATTGAAGAACATATTGGCCACATATTGTGGTCACATATTGAAGAAGGTGCGAGCTCGTCTCCACCGCGGACTTCGGTTCGATTCCTAGGTCAGGCGAGTGCGGTCGGGGAATCAAGGGTGTTGGTGTCTTGTATTGACTTAATAGTTGTCATTCACTTCAGATATGTGATGTTAGCTCTTCGTCAGAAGTAAGAATTTTGACTGAAATATTGGTAGTATTGCAAGAACGTATGAGGGCAGAGCTGGAGTTGTTGGTCAAATGTTCTTTTACCTTTGTTGGGAAGAACTCTGATCGTGCTTCCAAAGTAAATATTCTCACAAACATATTTACACGTTATTTGGTAAATTACTTTCTTTCGCAAGCACAGGCCGGTATTTTTTAAGGTATTTGTTGAGATACTGACGAACATTATCTGACATTCAGTAATACGCTGGAAACACAACCTTTGTCGAATGTTACTCGAAAATCAACATTCAAAATATATGTCGATGACTGTTTTATATTTGCTGAAAATCGTGAAAAAGCATTCCTTCTCCTTGATCAACTAAACAGTCAACATAAAAAGCATCAAATTTGAAATTGAAGCAACAATGAACTTGAGCTTGCTGGATTTCACAGTAAAAATTAAAACAAGCGGGTCTCCTTTGATCGAATTCTATGACTAGCCCACCCATAAGAATACATTGTATATTTGTTAATTGTGATTCCAACTTACCTGAGAGCGCCAAAATCTCTTTTGAATACATTGTATATTTGTTAATTGTGATTCCAACTTACCTGAGAGCGCCAAAATCTCTTTTGAATACATTGTATATTTGTTAATTGTGATTCCAACTTACCTGAGAGCGCCAAAATCTCTTTTGTAAAAATTGAATACAAACGAATCGAAAATCGTTGCTCGACTGACCTAATACTTAATGAACATAATCAGGAATTCGATCGAATCATGTGATAAAAAAGGCAAAAACAAAGTCTAAGAAAAAGCAGAAAACAAGCTGCACGGATCTGCATAAATGTGAACCATTCAACTTCAAATTTCCTTGTGTCTGATGAAATTGATCGTAAAATAGTACACAAATTTAAAAATGAAAACATCGATGTTCGCTTGGTAAGAAAAGGCGTTACAATTCGTCAGTGTCTCAACCAATTTACCGATCATACTCATAGTGGTTGCACATTAAAAAAGCCGTCTTGTGCTTGCGAAAGAAAGTAATTTACCAAATAACGTGTAGAATGTTTGTAAGAATATATATTTTTTAGAAGCACGATTTACGTTCCTCACACACGGGCAAAAGAACATTTGACTAACAACTCTATCTCTGCCCTCAAACATCCACGTTCTAGCAATGCTACCAATACGAGTGTTTCAGTCAAAATTCTTCTGACAAACGCACCTGCAACATCAGAGCACGAAAAAGTTTTTTCATCAAAAAACTAAAACCAAAAATCAACAATAAAGACGAACAAGATGCCCTCTCTGAATTTCTTTCTGTATGAGTTATAACCATTTTCCAGTATTTCTTCCATTGGAACTCCATTTTTTTTAGATATTCAGACATGCCATAATGTTGATTATTGTTTATCTCTCTATGATAGTACATACTTTTAGTCTATTCAGGAATCATAGAAATAATGTAGCATAAAGTTTGAATAATTTCCAACATGCATGTATGGACTCTCTGCTTCTGATGATGATGGACTCTTTGCTTCCTAAGAAGAAACCGAAATTAAAAAAGTATTCAAAATGATTAGCATTTTACTTACTTGTTAACTCAACTATATGAGAAAATTGAATTAAGAAAGCCGCTTCAATGCTTACTCGAGTTACTTCCAATGCCTTGGGATTTTGGAGAGCAGGTTGTGTGATGATACCTAAAACAAAATGAAGTTCGTCAGAGCAAATTTTGGGCCGTATGTGCATTTCATGTTCACGCTTGACACGTTTTATAAAGAATGTATTGGTTAATAGTCGTTCGAAAAGGCTTTGTATTTTGATGACTTGGTTGTCATAAACGTTGGTTATGTAAAACAAGTCTCGTTAAACTAAGCTTCGTGATGCCGGGAGAACTGGAAAACAACAGGATGAGTTCGAATATGCTGTAAACACAAAAGGTTTAACAAAAATATTTTATCGAATTTTGCAGTCTCATCAATTCTTCAACATATATTTGTTCCTTTAGCGCATACGAAGCTCATCACGTATTCGCCAGGTGAGTGTATAAAAGTGTGGTTTTGTGAACTGTCATATCTGTACAATGTCATCAATAATTTGATGAACGTATGCTCTTCTTCTTTCATCACTCAATTAAAATTCAAACTTCACATAATGAATCTTAAATGTATGTCTTGCAATCAGATTCCCGACAATTGTTCGGATTGTTGATGTGATAGCGTGTTCACAGTTATACACCACAGCGGTTACTGACCAGGACAGCTGCCACTAAGGGTGATATGGACCTCACGTAATTACGAACACTTAATTATTGTCTAATCTTCTTCATTGAAATTGAACGGGTTAGAAATGTTTTCATATCATCATACTTCAGCAAGTCTTAATTATAAATACTATTGACCACTGTTTGAGAACCAACTGTTCTACTGACTAATTGAATTTTTAATGAGTACCAGGGTTGCACTTGGTCTGTGTATTTACAGACTACAGGTTTTCCCAATTGAAAATGACCATTTCTCAAAAGAAAATTACCCTTTCTCAAATGAGAATGACCCTTTCTCAAAAGAAAATTACCCTTATTGCATTATTGCAACCTAAGAGCTGTGACTTAGTTAAACTTGATTCTTGGTCTTTATTGACAAAAAATGACTGGATTAATATTTTTAAAAGGCCTTCTGACTTTTGTTTATGTTTCCTTCTATGTTAATTCGCAGATGACAGCAGGGTGTAACTGTTAACATATATCGACAATTATTACAATAATATAAGTTTATTACCTCAGTTTCCTAAGAACTTATCTAAGTGGATGAGTGTAGCATATTGATATCGCCAGTACATAAAATATGAATATGAAAACTTATGATATCTTATCGAAATACCGTAATTTCCTGTTACAAAAATACCAATAATAGCCTCCGTGTAATCAAGTTTTTATTCAGCAGTGATACGCTATTTAATTTGGTGATTGATAAATGAGCTTTCATAAGGTTATGTAATTCATTTAGTTATCGGTACCGGGTATAGACTGCTGTAAATTTAAAAAAAACATCAGAAATTCACTTTATAAGTACAGGGTGGTTGGATAGTCGCTCCTTATTTATAGAAGCATTAAAAACAAAGAAATATATGCACTAAGAAATCAAAGCAAATTTTATATTATTCCATGAATCATGCCATTTTTTCACGAATGATGTATGGCCAAAGAATCCTTGTTGAAGACAAGCCGCACCAAACAGTTACTGTCGGCCTGTTCTGACATCTTTCCGTAATTTCCTTTGGATCACTCTCACACCAATAGTGACAATTGTGCCTGTTGACAAAGCCACCCACACGAAACACGGCTTCATCTGTCCAGAGAATCTTCGAAATCAGCTCAGGGCAATCTTCAAGCCATGACAGCATCGTTTCACAGAACTCCACCCGTCTGTCACAGTCTTCCGGAAACAGTTGCTGGACATAATGAGGCTTCCACGGGCGGTATCGTAAATCCTCATGAAGAACATTCAGGATAGTGTGACGGCATATCCCACTTTCACGGGCAGCTTGCCTTGTTGACTTGGAAGGGCTCCTGTGAAACATCTCCCTCACCGGTTCCACATCCGCGTCTGACTTTGTCGAAGGTCTTCCAGATATGGCGGAATCAAGAACGCTGCCAGTTGTCATCAGTTTGCGGTAGCAGTTCTTAATTGTCTTAGAGTCAAGATTTGAATGTCTTCCATGTTGGGATCTCCACCATCGTTGAACTTGTACAACAGACTGCCAAACCTCGTATCTAGCAGCAATTCTTGCTGTCTTCAATGCTTAAAGTACGCGACATTTCGTAAGTAAAATCAACAATGTTGTGATCAAATTGCATGTAGTGAATTCATATAACGGATAACTTTCGCGGACAGAGGGGTGATCATTACTCACATTCTAATTGACTTAACAGTTTCATGATTTGTCATAAGAAATGGCAGGTCTCATGCAATCTTAAAATATGAAGTTTCAATCAAACGACCATATCCTTCCGAAAATATAGCTAAGTAGAATCAGCGAGCGACTTTGCAACCACCCTGTATATTGGCCAACTCTGTAAAGATTCAAAAGTAATTTCTGCCAGAGATAGGAAACGAGTAACATACGCTAAAACAATAATGATTAACAATAACAACGTATAAATCTTCCTTAGCAATTGCTTTGGGAATGAATGTCATTTGATGCCTGTCATAATTCGCACAATTGTATGAAGAAAGTGTGTTCTTCACTTCATACGCTGCTTTCTTTAACATTCCGAAGCGGTGCGTCGAAAGAGAAACATCTACAGGCCGCTCATAGATCTCAGACCTATGTTCATGCAGGTAGCGTTTTACCGCGTACTTGAATGATGCAAAGTATTCTTCTATTGGATTGAACATAGGTGAATATGCAGGCAGATATTTCACGGTGTGGTTTGGAGGCAGATTGACTTCTCTGGTCCGTTTGTGGGCTGGAGCGTTGTCCATGATAAAAACGACTTCTCTGTCTACGAGTTTTTGTGAGCAGGTCTGCAAAAAATCATTGAAAGTCAAGTGGTTCACCTTTGGATGGGTTTCAGAGTGGACCAAACCCGAAATGTCGATCGCTGCGATGATGTTCAGGTTTGCACCTCTAGTCGATGGACGGTGCATTGTTGCCGCCACACCTCGTTGTGAACGACCAACCATATGGCATAATCATGCCTAAGTTGTTTTGTCTGTTCGCTGTTTCGTTCTTTCGTTTTTCACACTATACCATCCAGATGGCGGTCGATGGTAGAGATACTAATATTTAAATGAAAAACTTCAAAGAGTTTTTCTTTCAATGCCTTCAGGGTTATGGTTGGATCTTCGTCGACCTTTTCTCTCAAAAACTCTCTGTGAAGGTCAGTTACCTTTGACGGACGGTGACCTCTTTTTCGTGTTGGTGAATGGTCTTGCCGGGCAATTCGTTTTGCGGTGCCGCACTTCATGCCTAAGCTTGTCGACATTGCATATACACTTTCTCCTGACCTCGAGGCAGCAAGAATGCGACTCTTGTCTTCTTTTAAAACGTGTTTGTACCTGCGTCGTGCATCAGCCTTATTCGAAGAAGAAACTGTGACTCGGTAACGCCTGATGTCTATTATCGTCGTGGAGTCGCTACTGCTATCCTATTCTTTGCCCTTATTGGTCAATCGGCAATCGGTATTCACTGTGCTTAACAACCGAAACAGTAACGCTTCTATCGATCGCCCTTGGAAAAGCAGATTCCCAATAGATAGCGTGAACCGTTTGCAACCATTGAAATCATTGGATTACAACAGTTTAACTCCAGCTAACAGGATAATTGTGGTTTCCCATCATGCGTGCGTATTTGAAGGTAACTTGATACATTTATGCAACTACTAACTCAAGTAAGTGTATTTGATCATGTATAATGTATCATGAGATCAAGAATCAGGTTTAAGTCACAGCTCTTAGGTTACAGTAATGTTGATGAATATTTTAGATCAAAATTCATGCATATGTAGTCATTAAAGATGACTAAGGATCAGTTTTTCTGAAGAAATATATATTTTAAAAAATCGGTAATTTTCATTTGAGAAAGGGTAATTTTCTTATGAGAAAGGGTAATTTTCTTTTGAGAAATGGTCATTTTCAACTGGGAAAACCTGTAGTAGCTGCAAAGTTTGCAAATGGTCTGTATTTTTCAATCGGCATTTATTCTCAGTTAAAAAGCATGCGTTTTAGGTATGTCAGCTTGAAGTAACCTGGAAGCTATGGAGTCAAATCGGTCACAGCGTTTTTGTGACTCTCAAATCGCATTGCATAAAATAAGTGTATTGCGACAACGAACTGGCAGCATCCCTTTGAGCTTCTAAGAAAATTGCTTTTGATGAAATTTTGTTAATCTGGGACAAATAGAACGAAGATAGCCTCATAAAACTTCTGCTGCCCCTGGCTTAATGATCTTCATTGCGCATGTATACTTTTATCTCAAACAGGTCGTGCGTTTGAAGAAAACGTTTGAAACAAGCACAACAGGAATATAGACGTGTAGACAGGTTAACTGACCTTATGTCATGGAATATTTTGCAAGTATTGAATAAATCAGCCATAAATTTTGTTGTGTCTGGTGGATCGTACAAAACCTGATTAAAGATGTAGGAGAAAGGAGCATAAGATTTTCAGAATTAAATGAATTTTTCTGAATGTTTAGGAAATGGATATTTGTCAATTTCTTACACATGTTATTCCTTATTATTTGTAGTTTGTCAAGCATTTTAAGAGTAGCATCTGACCGAATCAAAATTCCATGTGTTGTCATTCCAAGTCTTTGTTATTAGCTGTTCGATAATGGGCTACCAATAGAGTTTGGCATGAAATCAAATTCCTTCATGTCATGACTATCTGGAGCAGCATCCATGTGAT
The DNA here is from genome assembly GCA_907163375.1 of Prostheceraeus crozeri. NCBI lineage: Eukaryota > Metazoa > Platyhelminthes > Polycladida > Euryleptidae > Prostheceraeus > Prostheceraeus crozeri. The sequence continues at coordinate 12,190 of CAJQUW010011649.1, read as the reverse complement.
TACAAGAATCATGAGATATTTTGAAAAGGATCTTTTTGACCCTCTTAATAAGTATGTACTTTTCCTCGACCAAGAAGTAAGCGATGAAACATTTCGATTTTTGCGTGAGCTTGTGGGATGGCTGTCAGCTTGTCAGACATTTTTAGGACGGTTGTAGGATATTTTATAGCTCTTCGAATGGGTTTTATTGACGCGCTGTAACAGCAAATACATGTAGATACGACTTAATTAGATTCCGCAAATCGTGCAAAATTGCGGAATCCTTGCTTCAGTTCTCAAAAGAAGGTGGATTCCTCAAGGGTCAGTGGGATATCGCTCCCCCTGCATCCGAGTGCTCGAAAGATGTCCGACTGTGTTTCCTTCATTTTTATTGAGTTTTTGCACGATCCACCAGATACAACAAAATTTTTGGCTGACTTATCCCATACTTGCAAAATTTTCTTAAGAAAAATGGTTGCGTCAGGTGAATGCATATCACCGAAATGTGCAGAATACGTCTTTCATCAACCTCTCTTTTTGAGTGGCAGCAGGTTTCCCACGCTGACCTAAAAACCTAAAAAATCCTAAAATTTGACCTAAATTTTTATAAACCTAAGAAACCTAAAATTTTTATATGTGATACCACAGAATCAAATATTTTGTTTATCTGCTTCACTTCGCTAGAAGTGTGATTAATACGAAATTGACGACACATCGAGGAACCTATTAAGTGCATGGGCAAAAAGGGATTCCTAATACCTTGCAGAGATAGGAAAATAAAGTCGTGCGTCGCTTGCGGATTGATGTGAGTTCCAGCAAAGTGCATCGATTGCCAAAATTCCTTCAGATTAGAAGAATTCAGAAAATTGCGCACAAGTTTTCTCCATATGTTGTCCCTTCCGATTATTATTAAAAAAGTAGCAGACGTAAATTAGAAAATTAGTTCTAAATTAGTTTCTACTTTGCGAAAAATTAGTTCGACATTTTCAGGAATATCAGGAACATACGGAATTGCGCTACAATTAAAGGAAAATGAAGCTATGTTTTGCGATTCTTTAACACTATGCAATTCAACAGAGCGTATCATGAAGAAGCCAATTGATGTGAAATAGTATATTTTCATCCTATGTAGCAGAAGCTGTATGAAAAGGTGCTCAGAATGACCATTCGTGGATTATTAATTTATAAACAATATGAAAAAAGTAAAATTTTGAAAAATGTTTTTTGTCCCTATCTCCCAAATGAAGTTAAAAAAAAACGCCAATATTTTCACGCAAATTTGGCTTGCATGTAGTAATGATGCTATAAAATTTCATTGAAGTTTGAGGTGAGCCCTCTTGGGCATTCAGCCTAAAAATGTGCGATTTTCGCAATTTTTCGAAAGAAAATCTCGAACTTTGAGCAATGTTGGATTGATTATTCACATCATCAACAATATGTGTACAAAGTTTGGTGAGTCTAGTTTCATAAGAAACAAATGTAGACGCATTTTAGTTGTTGCTAAGGTCTGTTGTCAATACAAAGCGACGTAGGCAACTATGAGGCCATGTAACTGAGGAACTACGGCGAATTGGAGCAAACAAATTTCGATTTATTCTAAAGATACCAAACCAAATATTGACAAAATCTGAGATGTTGGGTTAAAAAGTTGAATTTTTTTGACGATTTGACATGGAATGACCCGCTTATCGGATGGCACTGCATAACAAGCATGGCCGATGTAAAAATTGTCACACAGTGAACATGTGAATTTGCATAGTAAACTAACCGTTTACTAATGTAGGCACAAAGATCACCAGCTCGGCATCATTAATAAAACAAGAGAAATGCCTTATATGAGGAGTGAGTACTTCAGCAAAGCTCGCGTGGATGAACGCGTCTGTCAATCGAAGATTTGAACATAGATAATATCTTGGACATAAGTGACCATGCTGTCGATTGCAGAATTTAACTAGTTTGGTGGCAGCCGGGAATTTTGTTGGGGTCCGGGAATCGCCCTTTTTTAGCGGAATGGCCAATTAGCCTTCAAATAGCTCGGGAATGCCAACTTTGTGATATTTCACCGCGAAGTTCAATGCGCTTAATTTCTCGACTGCAAATGTGACTATTATTAACCCTTTCACGACCGGGCGATTTTTAGCGTCGTAGGAACGGGGGGGGTAAAGCTTTTTGTAAAAAGTGCAACTACACATTTCGAGTCTCCTTTTTCGAATGGTAGTACCTATTTTGCATGATTCGAAGACCTTCATACCAAAAATTCAAATTCAAAATTTCTATTTTCAAATTTTTTCATTGTTCATGAATCCATGTATTTTTTTGACTTTCAAAAATTGATCATTACAACTTAAGTATTTGTGCAAACTTTTACTCAAGTATATCTATATGGTGTTATAAGTATAATATTCTACTTTAATTTTAGTACTATAAATAGCAATTTGAAATTTGAGCGTAAATGATGTCTTTTCATGTATTATAGCATTTTTCTATCTTTACAAATGTCTCGTTCTAATGACCATTTATTCCCTATAAAGACAAGGTCATGATATATTACGAATGCAATCTTTTAAATGGTGATACGTATTTTGCATTATTCTGTGGGTTTTGAAATATTTGAAACATATTTGAAATGTACATGTATTGATGCATGTTATCTTATCAGTGATGTACATGTACAGAGATTCGGTCGTCATCTTCGTCACACTTCCGTCCACTTTTCGTCACCATGATATTTGGTGTAGCTAAAAAATATAACGACTAATCTTTCCCGTTACAGATGTACATGTACAATATGCGCTTACATGTAGTTATTTTGATGTAGCTCATAAATATCACAACTCATTTCCGGAATACAGTGATATCTGTATGTGCATGTAGGCCTATACTAATGTATATTACATATACGTACATTGCATGTACAATGTACTTTGGGTGTACCAAAGGTCTTGTCGTTATGATATTTAAGAAAATATAATGACACTTTTCTAGCTGCTGCTTATGTCACATGCAAATTTGGCGTATTAGAATGACATAGAGTTGATAAACTTTCATCTGGCGTTGCATGTCGCCTGAAACTTGAATACGACTCATGAACGCTAGCGTAGTGCAACGAGTGAAAATAAGGCGCATGTGTAGCTTCTTTTGTCTTAGGACATGGTTAGGACATGATAGGTATGATCAAACGCATACTCGGTTTTACACCATTAACTGTCAAAAGCTTGAAAAGTCGGCTACAGACGTCCATCTCGAGTTAACCGAGGCCTGGAGAGATCGTGATTCATCCTCCTGTACAGTTCAAGGTTGGATGAAAGATTTCAATGATGGAAAAAGGTCGGACTTTGTCGATGCTCCACGCCCTGTTCTTCCGAGATCAACAAGAAGGGAATACCTCTCCAACCAAGGTGCCGACATGATCAAGAACGGCCATCATCTTTCTCCTCGTGATATTGCTAAGCTACTCAACTGTAATCAAAGCACACTCCATTGAATTTTTAGAGAGAAAACCTGAAAAATGGTTTGAGTTTGCTCCCTTGGGTGCTGCATGATGACCTCACTGCTGAGCACTGACAACTCCGAGTGACCTGTGCCAAGCAGTTCAGTCAGCTTGCTTGACTTGCAGGAAGAGAAGTGCAACCCTCATTTTCATGCTGTCCTGGACGAAACGTGGGTGCCATGGAATGTTCACGGAACAAAAACCGATAGCAAGACCTGGTTGGGCAAAGATGGACTAAGAAGACGAGTGGTCCGACAATGACATGCCAAAAATCTTTGGTGACGTTCATTCCAAACAAACGTTTCTCTGCGACAGCACTTCCCTATGGTGTCACTGTCAATGCTGATGTTATGGTCGATTGCCTGAGGAGAACTGGAGATCTTCGGTGAACCCCTGAATCTCTGATTCAAGCCTGTACGACTCAGTAGCCTTCGTCTGCAAATGGAAAATTCCCGCCCTCACACCGCTCGAGCTGCCAAAGTGTTCTTGGAGAAGCGAAGTGTGACAGCCATTTGGTAGAGTCCGTACAGTCCTGAATTCAATTTGTGCAATCCATAGTTGCTATTTTGCTGAAATCTTCATTGCGTGAGATGACGTTGAGCAGTTCTGAGGAAGTCGAATAGGCCTCGTTGCAGATTCTTCGTGACATTTCTGAAACTGTCCTTCACGACCAAGTAGATTTGTAGTTAGAACATTGCCAAAACGTCATTGATGCTGCTGGATAGCATATTACTGAATGACATTGTCAGTTTTCCTTGCTTGTCTTTATTTTTCAATAAATTTGTTAAACGACAAGTCTTTTGGCTCGCCCAAAGTACATGTGCTCATTTTGGCATATGCCTGTTTGCACAACATCTGGGGGAACTATTCCTGACTCAATGAATTTGTTTCGTTTCCATATGACTGTGTCAATGATATGTGAGACGATGGTTATGTCGCTGACACGCTTATGTCGTCGCTTATTGTGAAATCGCTAAAAGTTATACAACTAAGTAATCGTTGCATCCTTTAAAAGCAACTTGTGGCTATTCACATCGAAGTCGTTTACATAATTCGGTTGACGAAAATACTAAAAAAGTCATATCTAGATGATCGTTTATCTTCATGTTATTAATTTCATTAGTTGAATGATACTTTACGAGTGCACAACTTTTTGAGCAACAAAAAAATCTAAGAAAGAATCGCGCAGTGTAGGTTACTTATAAGCCTAGTGAAGAAAGATATCACTCCAAAATCATGCCAACAAAGTGCTTCCAACGCTGCAACTAAAAAAGTGCATCAGAATTTTCGTTAGTATTTCGAATGAATGTCTACGGCTAAGCTAAGTGATGAGTTCGAAAACCTCTCAGTAAATCATAACAGGAAGGTCACCCTAACCAATGGGGCTAATGTGTAGACCACTACTTCCAAATATCGTGATCGCTAGTATGTAGAACCATCCGTAGCTTCTTATAGTGGAAAATATTTTGCTCTCTGTTCCGGTCCCGATTGCACCAGTAACGCGAAAAACATTTCAATAAATACCGTTTTAGGTAGCGTATCAAGTAAATTTTGCTAGCCTATACCATATTCCTGGAAAAATAAGGCCCAGCTATCTCAGACCTGGATGCATTTGTTCTACCTGTTAACCGCGATATGCACATGTATTTCTTAACAAAGTGCGCCACATTACTAATCGACGACCAAAGAAATTATTTCAAGAATGCGGGATTGACTAGTAGCCTATTAAAAGTTTGATGACATCTATATTACTATGCCTGCTGTTTTTAAAATAATCAAAGCCATAAAAGAATGAACTTAATTAGGCCTGTACATTTAATCATGCATTTAGCCGGTTTACTATTTTTTGAGCAAGCACAGATGATCAGGTCTTTATTGAGTGGTTTGAAGACCGTGAGCTATTTATGAGATCTGAATGATTTTGCAACGATAGTAGGGTTCATTTTCGTACTTTTTAATAATCTCAAAATATCTGATTTTGATCTACTAATTCATATAGCTTTACAACTTTTTACAAGTGATTTTGGCTTTTAGTCAATTTTCAGACTTCAAGTATCAAACATGCTAGGCTGAAGTAGCAAAGTCACATTGATTCAATTTCGACCAGATAAAGAAGCTTACCATGGTTTAATCCGATGGTATTGTCTTCAGTGCACAGGTAGCATTACTGCGTTTGCACCGTCATTGCTATCCTTTGAATCAAGAAAGATCGAGACCTTGATTCTCGAGCATTATATTTGACCTTGTGGAGACATCAGACACGCATTTTATGACTGACGGTTACCATGCGTCCATTGTTTTAAAGCAAACTAATGCAAAAAACGATGATAAGAAGAATTAATTACTTCTGGCCTTCACGGTCGTCGTCTAGTGTGAGTCTTTCTGGTTTCTCTTGCTGATATTTCTTGATAAATTTCTGTCATCGTGCATTTAACACGTGCATTTTAATATCATGGGTTTCTGTCATATCATGAATACGCTGCTGTTCAAAATGTCGAAATGCAATTTGTTGCTTCAATTTAGATTGAGGTCTGAAAAATCGGCTAAATACAACTGTAGAATTTCATGAATCAGATGATGAAAATGAAGTATTTTTTACCGTTGGGAAGTCCAAGAAGTAATGTAGGCTTTTCTTTAGCAATGTGGAATCATTTAGATCATTAGTGTATGTCGTTTGGCTGCAGGCCATTGGGGAAAGGTATATGGTTATAAGTTTCAGAAGCACCGTTCACAGAATTCACAACTTTTGAAAAATGAGTGCGGTAGAGTCAAAGATCGTCCATTATGTAACCCATGAATTTGTTGGCAAAATTCAAAAAGGAAATATCTCAAATTTAATGATGAAAATGGTTAAAAGAATTGTCCGGATGATTTTTGAGCGGTAAAATTAATAAGCGTATTTATTTGTTTCAGAATGAAAATCACATGTTGCTATAAGCAAAAGTTGCAGGGTATCAGTGGAGCAAAATAATGCAAATTTCGCAAAAGTTACTAAATGAAAATAAACGAAAAGCAGTTCAGTAGCAGAAACATAAATTGGAATAACATATCCAGTCAACATAAAAAGTAGCGTGGAAATTCGATGAAATAGTCCGGGAATTTTGAACCTTGAAATCTGGCCGCCATCCTGAATTAGTCTTAAATGTTATAACTGCGTGTGTATCCATGTGCAAATAGCAAGCATCATAATCCTGACCTGGTTATTGATCAGATATTTGTAATGGCTAAAATAAGGTTCTGCGCAATTCCTCTACGCTTTTTTTGGCCAAAGTAGCTGTTGCAGCACTACATCAAAATATCATGCCCCTCCAACCAAATAACTCTTGCCAGAAATACTCGCTATAGAAATGTGAAAATTATTTTTTTAAACTGTGAACATTTTCATGCGAAACATCATAAATGCTACCAAATCATTCTTGACTTACTCTTAGCTAAATATTTAGTCATTAAATCACAGCTTCTTAGCTACGTGATATATATTGTGTGCACAGTTTACTGTTCATGTATGCTGAGTTGAATCAGAGCTTTGCTGATCTACAATAAGTTTCCCATGAATTCCAATACTTTCGTCCTTGCGTTTAAATTGCCTATGAAGAGTCGTTTGTTTAATGAACTAATTTCCCACTTATTCTGAAAATCTTTCGTTTTCATCACTGCCTCAAACACTTGCAGCGAAAGAAAAGGAGAATAAGTGAATACGAGGAGGAGGACATCGAATCTTCCTTTGTGGACAGCATAATCTTTGATGATCCTAATGATTCAGATTGGCGCGCTACTCCTTTTCTACCAAAGAAACGGAAAAAGAAATCAGATTCAGACATACAAAATAGGACCTTTGACACCCAACCAAGTGAAAGCATTAATCCCCCACCAGTTGAAGTGACACCAACGTCAGATGTTACTGCAGTAACGGATGTCAGCCCCTCGAAGGTAAGGATTTATCTTGTATATTTTAAAACGATCCATTTAAAGCTGATGCTTCACTGATTTTATTGTCTTAATCTTCTTCAATATACAATCATAGCTCTCACTCCTCTTGGAACTATCATGTTCCTCTGAACAACATCCTGATTTACAAGTGATGTATAACCTTGCTGTATGTACTGGAGGTCTCGTCGGAAATTTTACCTTCAACAGAACACGTTTTTAGTCGAAACGCAAACGACTCAATTCTTTTAGCGCGACACGAAGATGAACACTAACGTTGTTTCCTAATCAATCATTGAAAACATGCATGTTAAGCATGTAAAGACACTCGACATCTAATTTAACTTATCCTTCTATGCAGAATTTATCACGGTATGTCTATGTTCCATATCTCTATCTTGTGTAATTTGAATTCTGAGCTTAGCAATGTGCATGTAATTGTTGGTTAAGATCGTCAGTGCTTGTGGTTAAACCGTATTAACCGACAGATTTGGTAACTCAAATCATAATCGTCGAAGTACAAATATTTATTGAAATCGCTTTGTTAATTAGTTTTGCGGTCTGACACGTCTTTAATAGTTAATACAAATGAGCAAGCACCGAAGAACCGTCAAATCAAATCATTCGGCAGTTTCAATTTCTTTTGCTATTGATTCAGTTCGAGCTCGTACGGCTACCTTATAAATCAAACTGAAGAAGCAAGAAAAGAAGCAGAAAGTGAAATTAAAAAGCTGCAACGCTCAATTGAAATGAAGCAGCATCGAGTTGAAGCTAAGATATTTACAAGCACAGGAATCCGAGGTAATCTCATCCAAAGCCAGTGCTAAAGAAGAATCTATTAGCCTAAGAGCTATACGTAATTCATCCGAAATCAGCATCGAAAAACTTGTCGTGGGCTTTAAAGATGCTTTGTCAGACAGGATCAAAGAAAAGCACATGTAAATCCAATGGAATGCAGATTGAAGTTCTACGTAAAAAGGAAATTTTCTATGTTCTCTAATAAAACAAATCCAAGTCTAGAGCCAAATATTTGATATAATGTCTTGAAGTCACTTTTGACTATGTGTATGTGTTGCTATCATACTTCTGATGGGTGATGTATGAGAGTATGTGGTCAAATGCGGTTAAAATTGTCCAGTATGTTGTGTTTGTTGACATCAGGTAGCTTGCTGCTGCTGAATGTGTTACATCTACATGAATATGATAAGTGACTTGAAGACATTCCATGTCAAAAATCATAGCTCTGTGCAAAGCACTCTGCTTTTTAATCAGAGAACATTGAAAATCGCACTTTTACCTATAACTTGAACCTGCTTCCCATTGGATTTAAACGTGTTTTTTAATCCTATCTGACAAGAAGAGGAACCAGGCAGAACTCGCCAGACGCCCAGATTTGTGATAACCATAGGGTGTACATCATTCTAGAAAAGTCTAATTTTTGGACTCGGTGTGGCGGCCGAACAGCTGAGCTTCAATTGCATGAAATGACTTCGAATTAAGAGAATCACGATTGGTTTTTTCGATGCCCATATCCAGGGTGGCTCCTTCTGACCTGGTTTAAAGTTTGACTAGGTTTCATCCTGTTTAAACCCTATTACATCACTGGTTTTGACGAAAACGCCCTTTGTTACTCGGTAAACTCGGTTCGGTTACTCGGTATATATTCAATATAGTATTATTATCATTGATCATAATCGTAAGGGTTTCAAATGGGCATTTTCATATCAATCCTCGTTAGTAAGGTGACACCAAGTTGCCTTTAATGAGTTAGATTTTTCCTGGCGAATGTTGAGATATTCGTTGAGAAGTCACTACATTTTGCAATGAAAATTTCATGATAGCGGCTATAGATTTCGCAAAGCATTAAAGCACAAGTGCCAATGTTTAACATTGGCATACTAGTTTCCATAAAGGCAGCTAAAAATTTATCCTTGTTGTGGCACACAATTTGATTCGTGTGACATTATAATAATCATACTTTATTATCATAATTGCCGCATCTAATGATAGTAGTATTGAATTACTACTTTATATAATATCTATTCAGGAATATCTGATATAACCTCATTCGTAGCAAAATGGCGCCAGTAAATAGTAATGAGTAGTAAGGAAGTGACAAACACCAGATAGCGCAAGATGACCGCCATCGCTGACGTCCCCCCCCCTCTGGAACGACAGAGGTTGTAGTCTGTCGTGGTGTGCCGGCCAGGTTGGTTCACGTTCACAAAATGTTCGCTGACTCCCCCCCTCTGGAACGACAGAGTGTCGTGGTGGACTTGGGCGACCGCCAGGATTAGTCTTGAGGCTATAGTGTGTGATGTTTTTCGTGCAATCTGCTGAATGTTGGGTTGTAAAATGGGCTGTTTCGAGTGGAAGGAGTGCTCGGATGAGAAAACGGAGGCCAGATTCGGATTCAGCGTGAAATTCTGCATCGGTATGGTGAATTTGAACGCCATCGGAGAGAAAAATTTTCGCTGACGTCCCCCCCCCCTCTGGACAGCTCGCTTCGATTTTGGCTTCCAGTGGATGGATTTTGTCGTGCCATAGCTCGTTTGAAAGCTAAGAGTGAGACAAATTCACTGAAAGAATCGGCTTGTTCCTATCTGTCTTCGTTTAGATGTGAGACGCCATTTAAGATTTTGGGACATTGGCGAAAAACGACAGAGTTAGAATTTGGGACGTTTTGGGCTCTAGCTTCAAAACGAAGCATCGGATTGGAAAACGGATTTCAGATTTGGAATCAGCGTGAAATTCTCTATCTGTATGGTGAGTTTCAAGTCAATCGGCGAGAAAAAATTTTCAACATTTTTCGAAAAAACGACAGAGTTAGAATTTGGGACGTTTTGGTGTGTAGCGCCCAAACGAAGCATCGGATGGGAAAACGGAGGCCAGATTCGGATTCAGCGTGAAATTCTGCATCCGTATGGTGAATTTGAACGCCATCGGAGAGAAAAAATTTTCGCTGACGTCCACCCCCGGCACCGATCTTCCAACTTTGGTTCTAGAGATCGTAGAAAGTCGTGCAATAGCTCGTTTGAAAGCTAAGAGTGAGACAAATTCAGTGAAAGAATCGGCTTGTTCCTATCTGTCTTCGTTTAGATGTGAGACGCCATTTAAGATTGTGGGAGATTGTCGAAAAACGACAGAGTTAGAATTTCCCAAGATACAGCTCCAGCAGGCGAATGAAGGCTCGGATGGGTAAACGGAGGCCAGATTTGGAATCAGCTTGATGTTATTGTCCAATGAGATCATCATCCAATGAGAATCAAGCATTTCTTTATAAATAGCGAGCCTTCCACAGTGAGAATCATTCCATCGTTGAATCACACGAGTGACGGACGCACATTTTCTCTCTCTCTATTCTATTATCCAACTAAAATGGTAAGTCGCTACTTCCCTCCCTCTCCTCCCTTGAACGTAAACTTAATACAATCTTTTTTCATTTTCAGGCATCTACTCCATCTGCTGCACTAGTAGGACAAAATGGCGGTCAAACGTTACAAGGTTCACTACGGTCAGATCATCTACAACTGAGGCCAGTGGAAGAAACAACCAAGGTACATAATCCTACACCGCTACAGCGTAAATTTAAACAAGCCTTGCGTTATGATGATCATAGCGTAGTACTCCAAACGGGAATGCTCCCTTCCACGGATGTCAAGATAATGCGCAATCAGTATGGGGACTACATACTGATCCCCGTGAGTCCGTACATTCGCCACCAACTTGATATTATTGAGGAGTACGTGACATTAAATATGGACATTCCTACTCCTCTTGCTCAAGAGTGGAAGGCGAGAGATGACAAGGATACTCCCTATAGAAAGATTTGGGATGGTAATCACATTTGCCTACCGTATCACATTGGTGTACTTACTATAAGAAGGATGGAGATCATTCAATACCCATCAGATGTGATGAGCTCGGAGAAGGTACTTGGGATATCCTTTTCAAAGTGAATGGGCTATATTATGTCGTCACAAGGATAATAAAATAGCCTCTCTCTCCATGCATATGGAATCCATCCTATATATTCCAAAAACCACCCAACGTGGACGACATAATTGATCAAATCCTTAACAGCAGTGGTACGAAGCGCAAGTCGGAGAAGAATGCTACATCAAAACGCAAATCAAAGAAGGAGAATTTCTAGTCCTTTCCTAACTCTACCCTATGATAATTCGCTTATGTGCTTTGAGTGTCGTAGACGTGGTCTTATTAGATACATTTTACTTCTTCGTTGCCATCATATCATTTGTGTATTTTGTCGTGAAAAGCATCGATGTAATTCTTCATTTTGTAATATGTTATAGAACGTTTCCTTAGATATGTAATTTCCGTTTTAGGCTTCTATCATCATTTTTATGGATTGTGAGGGTGAACCTGTACAGGAGCTGAGTGCTATTGCTATGAACAGTTGGACATATCAGATTGTTAGTGTCTATCATCAACATGCCAACTGCGATCCCAATGTTGATCAATGGGCGAGAAAACACATTCATGGACTAATCTGAAATATTTGCAAGACTATGGCTTTTCTTGTGAAAGTGCTCTTCTTATTGACTTTAAACGATGGTTAGCTGCTTTCAATGTTATACGCATCTTTTGTAATAATCCTGGTAAGGAGAGGAAAGTATTTCCCAATCTAATCATTGATGATATTTTGCTCCCGCCTTGGGATAGTAGAGTGAATCAACATTATCATGAAGTCACGAAACGTTTTAAGGATTTGTGTGTTCCTATTTTGTCTGTTCGTTGTAGTAGCTACGTTCATAGTAATGGTCAAAAGACCGT
>CAJQUW010011648.1:0-70306 GCA_907163375.1 Prostheceraeus crozeri | reverse complement strand
GCAAATAAACCCACCCGGGGTTTTATCGGGTTATATCCGGGCGGGTTTTTTCGGGTTTAATCGGGTTTTTCGGGTTTAATCTAGTTATTTCGATTTTCTTGAAATTAAGAGGTAATCTCTTATTTTAAAATTATCATTTTATCGAAAAATCAAACTACATTGCACGCATCAGTGTAATGTAAACCATGATTAAAATACAATATCATGAGAAAATATCGGTGAGTACTTAGTATATAGCTTACTGTATTTTAGCCGTACCAAATATTCAGATAATTACAGGCTATCTAAATAAGGAATCATATGAAGTTATTCTCTCACCTACATTTACGAATAGTATACTTTACACAAGATTGGCTGTTATCTAAAATGTATAAGTTTTTTCTATTATTGTATTATTAGAGAGAAAACACATGTGTAGAGGTCTATAAATTGAACTTTATATAAAAAATATGGTCAAAACGGGGAAGATCTAATGAGTCATCTAAACATCGATCACCAAATATCTGTTTGTTATACGGTATTCAAAAAGTAAGAAAATATAGACCTAGACAAAAATATAGGCCCAAACCTGTAGCAGAATTACTGATACTAAAGCTAAATAAGACGCAAATCGTTTCGTCGAACTTGTGGGTACATATCACTAATTTTCATACATTTTTATTTAATTTTTTTTTTTTGATTACCTGAGGATGGTCGTTATGTTTGTTGAGTTCGACGGCATGACCGTCGGAGCGCTAGAGTGAGCGGAGAGCGTGATGAAGGATCTAAGTACGGCAAACGCCTTTCTCTTAGGTGCCGGAAGTTGGCCCGTCGCAGAACTTGCAGCCTGCGGCGGTAAACAAAGTGAACGCGCGGGTAACCACCACGCGCCCACCCCGAACTTCCCCCTTCATTTTTCAATGTCATTTTGTATGCGAATAATAACATTAATGACGAAGACTTGGTTGGGCATTGGCAAGGGGTTCGAATCTAATGTTTGCCAATATCGATCTTACTTACGTACTTTCGACTGCACCAGCCACCCAGACATGCGACCAAGCAGCGTCCAACCAATATAGCGTGCGCCTCTCCCGAATTACCCCATCATTCTCACGAATGCATCCACTACACGTCCGCTGTTGGACAAATCCAGGCTGGCTGATGTCCGACGAGTTCAGGGTATGTGACAATGGGCATCAGCTCAGCTTAGGCGTTCATTTCTTCTTGAGCAATGACAAACATCGGAAGTTGACATATTATTCCGGTTTTCCTATTTCCTTTTCATATTAAGTGTTGTTATAAGAAACATGTAATTACGAATTGTATACATTCCATACGATTATTTTTTGAGAAGAGGCAGAGTCAATTAAAATCAAAAAATGAAATAGGCATTACTGTATTTTAATTTAGAAGCATCGAAAAAATGACATTAATACCGGAAATATTCCATTTCACCCGAAATTTCGCCCGATTTCACCCGCCCATTTCGCCCGCCCGGGCGGGTGAAAATTCGGGTTTTTTTCTGACCGGTGTTTTGAACCAACCCTGACTGAATGGCCTGTGAGTGATTTACTGATTTGTACAAGAGGGATATACTGCACTGTGACGGCTAAAGAATGCGCAAAAGCGTTTACAGTTCCGACTGGAAAACTTTACATGTGCTTGTAGCTACCCCGCACATGTCTTTCAATCAAAACCTTCTCTACTCTCTCATCTCTTGTGTTTTCAAAACCCAATAACAAAATGAAGAAACACTGGCATAGACCCAACACACTTCAAACAAGAATAGATGAGACTCACGCTACGTATTCACTGATGCATGCTGCAAGACTTCAATTTTTCGTTGCGAAGTCATAGCCTAAATTTAACCGCTTTTTGCAAAAGGTAACGCATATTTACTTCCGTCACTCCCTGTATTTTCCGAAAATTTTTCTGGTAGATTTCTCTACTCAACATACTTGCTTCTTTTTCTCCTAGTAAACGCACCTCTGGAAAGGCGCCATTTCGTAGAGAATCCAAAGCAATTCAAGGAGCTCCCAGGTGGAGGGGCGAACGATGTTACAACATTTCGTCAAACATTCCCGCCTGAAAATTATTTTTTATTTCAGAATTCTAGCGATACTGTGCATTGTCCCTGGTTTTTCTTCATCTATTGACGAAGTAATCAGTGACTTTCAATTGTATGAGGGGCAGGATCTTCTGATCAAGAGTTCCGACGCGGATTCCCTTAGAAAGTACTGCCTTTGAAAATTCATGATTGCTTACCCCCCCTCGACATCAGCTGAATACATGCTCCCTTCACCAGCGACTAAATGGTCCGCCACCTCACAATATCAAGGAGGAGCGCACCGTCTACCATCCTACAAAAATGGCACCTTCACTACCTTACAGACAAAGAAAACACTCACGATCTCAAGAGGGTACCGGTACCTCTCCATCTCAAAAGGCCCTTTCACAATCTAAAAGGGCACCTCACAATCTTGAAGGACCTCATAGCGATCTCAAGAGGGCCCCTCGATCTCAAAAGGGCCTTTTCACAATCTAAAAGGGCCCCTCACAATCTTGGAAAAGACCTCATACCCACTCAAGAGGCCCCCTCGCGATGTCTCAAGAGGGCCCCTCTCGATCTCAAGACGGCCCTTCCCAGTCTCAAAACGAGCCCCTCACATAACCAAACAAACATTTTTAAAGGCCCCTACACCAATCTTAATGCGGACCATCATACCAAAACACTAATCGATTCTCAAGATGGCTCCTCCATCATCTTAAATGGTGCATCCGTCCTCACAATTCTCGAAAGGGCCCCTGAACACAAAATAGCTTCAAAAGCGAATCTTAACTGCCTGAATGTCCCCTAATAGACTCAACCGCCACCTCTACATTTTTACACCACTCAGGCTTAGTTTTACAAAGTCGGAAATTCCGGTTAGCCTCACCAGCATACCCACACCATTAACAAGTTCTTGCGCGAACTCCTCGCTACATACCCCAATAGCAACCACACTTATGCTGAGTCTTTGTCCACATTAGAAATGTGTTGCTTGGTCCACTTGCCAGAATTCTCCATGCTCACAAGATCAACAAACTCACGAAAAGCCGCGCCATAATTCATTGAGCTAAAAAACTCCATCAATTACAACAACAATGGCTGCAAAATTTCCCTAATTTCTTTACCAAACTAGCGGCGTGAACACCGCTCAACGACACGAGAAGACCCCCCCCGACAGCCGCCGCACATCAGACCCACATTAACGGCAAATCTCATTCCCAGCACCTTAGAGAAAATCAGTTTATTCTCATGCGTCTCTCTACCTGCTAGTACAGCTCCCCTAAGCTCTTGCTCCCGCCCACTTGATCGCTCGAGTCACTCACACACTGAACATGCCTTGCAACATCCACGCGCCCATTCTAAAGCGCCCGCATATCGGCAAACCGTCATTTTGCCTACCACCACAACCCAGCATCCCGCACATCCACACAACATTCACTTATTCGCGAATCATCAGACCCTACAGACTTCACCCCACAACACTACAACACCATACCACCTGTCACATAACAATACGATACGATGCACTCACACTACGAGAAACAAATCATTTGCCCGGTACATTAGTTGAACAACTAATAACAAAATGGCGCACAGACTTTAGACTTGGTAAGGCATCCACAAGGTCTTTGTTCTTTCTTAAGTTCGAAATCTAAAATTCTCCGACTATTTCTTACGACTTTTTACCTCAGCCACCGCCTACTACCCTACTTTAATGGCTCCTCTCGCCCAACTATGCTAACCCTAACTGTACTTTTTCTTCTTATAATTCGCTCCCAACCTCGCTAAGGCAGTCTTGTTCGCGCGGGAATTGTTTTTCTCTACCTAGCCTAAGCCTTCTGACAAATGTATCAGATTCAGAGCACCTGACGGAATGATCGTCCACAGGCATGCAGTCGTTATTCCGGTCATGCCTACCAAACTTCTTTGCGGTCTGTCGGGCGCATATGGACGGCGAGGATTCCCCCTCGTGGGATACCTGCTGGAGTCCTGGTATGTGTACAGTGTTTTGTGTTCAACCACTGCACTCCACTGACCTCATCGATTGTCACCCCTATCTCAACCTATCACACACGCGCTCCGAGTCGGCCTTACACAACCGCGGAGGGGGCTGGATCCAACTCGGTCGCCCAGGTGCTCTTTTTTTTTCAAAGTATCCACTGAAACACGTACTCCGGCTCAGCCCATTCATGATGACGTCTGCTGGACGGAGATCCTCAAGCGCCAGCCTAGGAGGCGTATCCTCTGGAACGCACGGACTGTGCGTACGGTTACCACCCCCCATGCTACTTGAGCCCTCGAATGATTGCACGAATGATGTCGTCAAAACGATGTTGCTGTCTCCATGTCTTGCTGATCCTCAGATGAAGACCCTGCTAGCGAACGCGATTAAACCACTGTCCTCTGTATCCTGGAAATTGCAGCTTGTTTTAATTTGCAATCTAAAACATTTTAAAAATGCTCTGTAAAGTACCGACAATGTTGCCTTCCCTCAGGATAACTTTTAAACATTCATCTTTTTTGGTTATCTTTGGTCTCACTCGGTCCCTTACTGGTTACTGCGATATGAATTGGTACTGTTTATCCTTATGCTGATCTTCAGATATACCATTTTAATAACTTTTACATTTACTATCGTATCTAGAACTCCATTTGGATTTTTACCCTTATGAGAATTTATGGTTTCATACTAGTAACAAGGCCATTTATCTACTTATCTGACAAATTACTTACGTCGCATTACTTAAGTCTGTTCGTCATCTACATTTTGGCGACGCGATAAATTGTTACGGAAACCCTACAAATTTTCTACAAAGTTTACACTTAATTATTTTGTTCTCGTAGTAATTCTACTGCCACTAAATTGCAATGGATCATCACGGTCTCGTGAATAAGTACAATATCTTATTTCATTACTACCATAGACTATACTTTACTTAACTACATAGTTTAAGCACTTTTCTTGCCATATCCAATCAAAATTTTTGCTCAGTTATTTATCAACCATGTCTTCAGCGTCCTTAACCATGCGTTTATCTAGATACCTTTCTTACTAGACAAGTAGTTGACTTTATTGATATGGCCCTAAAAAAGAATTTGAAAATGCTTTTACGTATCCACTATTGCCCAAAAAAAAAAAACCCCCCCCCCCCCCCACCCACCCCCAACCCCCCCCCCCCCCCCCCCCCCCCCACCCCCCACCCCCCCCCCCACCCCCCCCCCCCCCACCCCCCCCCCCCCCCCCACTTGAATCTGAAAAGAAAGATTGACTATTTGCATTAACAAACTTAGACATGGCAAAATATTTTGAGTTCAGTTGCTAACTTGCTTTTCTCTTTCCCAACACTGAACAACCTACTGTTATTTGATAATTCTGATGCTCTTTTCCTTACCGATGCGATACTTCTTACACATGAAACAAAATTTTTTGACACTCGCACATATGAATTTTTTTGAAAAGTGATCCGTACTCAGAGACTCTTTTGGATGAATAATGACATCGATTGCCTGCAAAATGCCTTTATGTAACAATTTTATGTATATATGCCAATTCTGTACGTGAAAGATATTTCTTTATTGCAAAATTTTTGACTACGATTCCGAAAATCTTCTGATGCAAAGTGAATTGCGCATCAGGTATAAAAACCCAGAAAACTCTACGTCTGAATATGTCAAAATTTGTAATTCTGTTGAAATCTTGTTCAAACGTACTTTGTCTACTCAGGTTGATGGTCCGCAAAGATAGTCGCCACAATATTCGTTCAACCAATTAAATTTAAATTTCAAGTAAGGTTGCGAATGTTTTTCAAAATATCCAAGGGAAAATTGTTTTTTAGGAATGTGGATTTTCGAAGAGTTCTCAATGTTGCAATTCCGGACCTTAATAAGCATGCCACCCACTGACCTAAGAAACGCACAAATGTAATTTTTTGTAAAAAGGAGACGGACATTTTTGCCAATCTGTTATGTACACATGAAATCCAAAATACACTTTAGCCACTAATGAATCGTCAAGCTAGTAGTCATATTCAATAGTCATTTCACACTAACGAAACAAATGAAATTGATATGTATTTTTCCAACAGACTTGTCTCCTCCTGTGTCAAGAAGGCCATCTTGTTTCATTATGAACCGTCACTACTGACACACAATACTGCCAGATGTTATGCTGACACTTTTGATGCCAGTTGATTTCTGGATCATGACATTTTCCCTCCCATGAATCTTTGCATTTTTATGATAGAAGCACTTTTTTTTTCTAGAGCACCTGCTATCCCACTTAACTGATGCTGTGCCTTCAAAATAATTTTGATCATCTACTCGCGTTCTGATGATGAAAGTTGTACCGTAGGAATTTTGAAAGTGATGTTTGTTGCATTACTTGAATGGAAACTCTGTCCCTTAGGCAATTAGGGACTTTTGTGCCTCATTTTGAGCGTTGATCATTTCAACCTGTAATTAGGTGCACGATCATTTTCACCTTGACATTACCGTAAAGCTGGTCAACAGGTGCGCTGGCTTTTGTTTTCGTCTGGGAAATGCTGACTTTCTACCTAATCTGTAGCTCGCACTGAAAATCCAAGAAGTAATACGGTTATCTTCTTTGCGGAAACCGTTGACACAGCAACATCCATCCGTGAGTCAGATTTATCTCACGCCTCCCAATTTATACACCTCCGTGAGAGTCCCCCCTCACACCACACAAGAGAGAAGAGAGAGAATGGCCCTCCAGAGCCTCCGCCACAAAGGCCTCCGTCCACGCTGAGCCTACCCCTCAACATCCGTGAGGGGGGGGGACCGGAATGGCTGTTTGCCATACTTTCTGTGTTATAAATGCCTCTTTCAATGCTACGCTATGCTCTTGTATGCTAAATGCAACTGATGGCTAAGCAAGGCCTCCGAAAGCTTCTAAGCTTTCGTTAGTGCTGATGACTCTAATCTCCTAATGCTGATGCTGACTGCCAATGCTATTTATCGCTGAGAACCAACTCGGGGGGGGGGTTACTCTTTCCTCTCTACCTGCCTATAATTGTTTTGGCCCCCTCTGCCCCTGCTGCTCTAATGCTTATGGCCGTCCCGTCTCTTGTACAAAAAACAGGACTTGGTCCATTTGCTTTTTACAATCACAGTTGAAAATGAAATTAGTAAACTGTTGCAAGATGAATGTGCATTTGAAAGAAGTCGACTCCTCACTGTTCCTTTCCCAATTGTTTTGTTGTACCAAAGGCAAACAACAAGATAAGACTTTGTGTTGAAATTATAGGAAAATTCAACCAGCACATTAGTTGTCGACCACACCTCTCCCTACTGTTGATAGAATTCTTTGCTAATAGACTGTGCAAAATATTTTTTCCAAGTTAGGACTTGAAAAGCAGCTTACTCATCCAGCTAGAAATCAGAGAAGAGTTCTCGTGATTTTACTGCGTTTTAACCTCGCACATAGGTCAGATTCAGGTAACAAACGCTTGCCGTGTCGGACTAGCAAATGCTTCCCGTCGGCTCCTACATGAAAGTGATTTTTACCAATCTTGAGAAAACTGATCAAAATACTGGGTCAAGCTATCTTGATGACATACTGATTTTTGGAAGAATCACCTGAAGAACACGATGCCTTTCCTTCAAGTCAACCTTTGACCAATTACGCCTCTCACGCCGCATGACTTTTGAATGATGACACAGTTGTGTACTACCGTCAGGGACAAGTGTGCCATTTGTTTGGGTCGAATGCTTTGGACCTCGAAGGAATCCTCGCTCGCTCTTCCAGAGCGACACTTGAAGCAATCATGGGTGCTCCGAGTTCCTCAATGACAAACAATCATTACGCTCGTTCTCATGGGCCCCCCCCCCCCCCCCATCTAGATAAATTTTTACAGAGAACTCTTTTATTCCGAATGCTGCAGATTCTATTTGCTCATACTCTTATAATACAGCGAGCAGTATTGTTGCGCCCGCAGAATCGTAGCTTCTTTCAATGGATACCTGAACACAACACAAAAGTGTAAATTTCAAAATTTGAAAGGACTCTGCTGTATTGTCTGAACTTTTGTTCCACTACGAGGCGTTCTCGCTGATTGCGACTCTCTTGTATTAGCGTCGACACTCTGACACGACCAGCTCCCCAACATCTTTCTCCACCCTCTACCACTGATTGCATCCGGCTACGGCAATTTCTGCTGAATTGTAATATCACTCCGCTACTGGTCCTGTCGCACATTTGTGGGAGGAGACTCCCGCCCTCCAACTCCACTCCACCTCCGATCTCCTCTACCAATCACCCCGCGTAAATTCAATTCTAAGCCTCAAACACCCGCCGCCCACCCCTACCGCAACGCGTCCTTACTACCACCATCCGACCACCGTTGTTTTTAGAATGTCCCATGTAAAGCAGCCGTGTTATACAGTGAGCAAAGACACAGCGCACCCCACGTCCGCAACCAATAGTTCCGCACACCAAGTGACCACCAACGAATGTGCTCTGAGGGATCACCTCTGCACCAAGCTATTTCAAGCAAATAGATGAAATACCAAGATGGCCTTCGTGGGAAATCCCCCCTGTCTTCTATGCACGGCAATAACGAACACAATAGGCGAAGACCCCCCGTTCAGCACTATGATCTCGAAGAGAAATGTATACCCAACGTGTTACCTAACTTTTAAAAGCACATATCCAATGCGCTTTCTACTTCCTTCTTATGGAGGCGAGTTCCAACACAGAACACCTGTTCATCTGCGTTGTCTGGAATCTCACCAACGATAAACAAAAAGAGCCAACGCCGCTCTGCTAGGCACGCTGCCATTTTCAGGCTAAACCAAGTAGAACCATCGGAATTTGCGAATTTTCACCATTGTGTTCCTGAATACGCAGCTATAGAGTGAAGCCCAAAAAGTTTTTCTTTTGTATTGAATTGATTAACTTCAGCCTCCATACGAGTGGTGTCCAATTTTTGATCAATGTTGCTGCACACTCTTTAACCAAAATCGTTACGATCTATATGACCAATGAGTTTGATATGTTTGATTCTGGCGTTTTGATACACTATACACAACAATGCCCTCTGATTGCGAGATCTATCCAAGTGTTTTACATATGAAGCGATGGACATTAGATATAATTGGTTGACTTTGTAGTCATAAACTTGTCAACCCCCGGAACGCCAATTCAACAGCAGCCTCACCCTGCTTACCCGGCGCCCCCCCCTGCTTAACCGTGAGCAAGGCAATCAGATGTCAAGGATGCTCACACTCTTACACTGTTCCTTGCTTATTCCCCTACATTCGACAACGTCCCCCCAATTTTACAATACAAGTGACACTACAGCAATACCTTACCAGCAGCGAACCAATACTCATTCTTGATGTTCAAGAGTATCGAATGTTGACCCTACTCTCGTGTTCTGCAAATTTTGCGATCAACACAGCGTACGTGTTGACCGGTGCCGCCAGATTTTTTACTTTGGACGACCGATCAACTGTGCATGTTTCCATGCATATTTTTTTTCTTTGCAATGCAACTTGTGTGGTATTGTTAGTGATGTGATGTTTCACTCATTTTGGGTTGCTGCAATTGCCATCGGCGAGCTGAGTATAATAGCATGTAAGCATAGACATAATAATGATATATCCGATGTCTATGCATTGTAAGCATGCATGTAAGTATAAACAGTCTATGGTGTATTGCCATGTGCAATTTGCAGTTGTCCTCTCTCATTCCTGAAATGCCTTGCCTATAGAGCAATGACTTTGTTGCGAGAGAAGGTCTTCATCAAACAAAAGCAAAGTTTTGAGAATTATTTTGCCAAAATGATACTGAACAAATGGTGCATCCATAGACAACGAACATCAACTCTAGGTGCCTCAGTGCTTACGGTTCGATGTCTCTGTGTGCATCATTCTTTATCCTTTAGAATGCATGATAGTTGGTAGGTTGGCGATGGCTTTTGCCATACACATCGAACAACAACAACTAGGCAACAACAACGAAGTCTGTGGTTTTAGCTATATGGATTCAAATAATTCGCACCAATTTTGTGCTATTCGCAGCACATGGACATCAAACCAAATATCACTTTGTATTGTGGCGGTATAATCGATCATCATCATCAATCAACATGATCGCGCTACGTTTGGGTGCTTAATAAAACGTTCTTCATGTAATTTTGTGCTTTAATTTTCTCGATTGCTCACAAAAAGCTTCTCATATGCCGTTTTAATTTAATACATTTTTCGCAAGCGCCGATCGATCAGCCCCAGAATTTGACGGTTTATCTTCCATTGAGAAGCGGCTAGTCGCCCTAACACCACTTGAATTTCAGTTAAATTATACGAGACTTAGAGCTCATTTACCACCACAGCTAGTGTGACTGATTCAGTTTCCCCTTTGTCGTTTTGGATGAACTGTGACTGATTATATTTCAAAATCTGTGATAAAATCCTCACATTCGCGCTTAGAATCACTCTGGTATTCAAAGTGAGCATGCTAGCGTCATGAAACTTCACCGGCAAATGTCATATGTCATCAGCAATGCTCCATCCTTCTTTTGACTTGAACTGAAGCATATCAGAAATTCTGTGACTGATTATAAATTTTTTCAGTTTGACTGATTATACATTTTCCAGATTATCCGAGATATGGGTAATCTGGAAGATGTATAATCGGCCACAACTTATTTAATATTGCTTTAGCTATAAATGTATATCACATGTATTTCATATAGCAGCGGAGGTGCGACATACCATTTTACCGCATATTTTTAGAGAGCAAAGATTTAACGACCCTCGGGCCATTATGAGCTTCACTCATTGCATTTATAATAAAATGGTACATCGTTGCACCAAGGATATTATGTATTGTTTATCTTCTGGTTGTATATACCTTAACCCAGAACTCACCCAGAAACCTATAAAATTGGGAACCAACCTCCAAGTATATTTTACTATATAGTTGTTATGTCTGCATATTATGTACATTTACAAGCCTCAACCAATAAAACGACGCAAACAAGTTCAACAATTAACAATTTAATCATCACACCGATATTTACTATACAGTGACCGCCGCAATTGTGATAACATTGGGAAAGCGCTTTTTTCATTACATTAAGCGGCTGATAACATTATCCAGTGGTCACATTTTGACTTAGATTATTGATTCATTCAGACTAAGCTGGTGTACATTAAACTTCAAAACGATGGGACTGACGATGAGCAAAAATAAGCACATAATATGCACGCTGTGATTCATTGACGTTAGAATGCAATGATGCTCCGTGCATCTTCTTATAAACAATATTGCTCCGTGCGATTTTTCCATCTCGTTAGACATCCATCGGTCAGATTGAAATTTTCAACTCCCAACTCACTTGCAAGTTGCTGCTGTATAGTAAGGAGTACAACCCGAGTAATTGGAGCCTTCCTTTCTCGAGCATGTGTGAACCATAACAGACGGGCTTCTTCCACGTCAGTACATTTCACACATCGACTTCTCTTGTGACTGATGGATGCGCTCTTTTCACTTGTCGGTCCCAGAGAATTATAACACTCAAGTAGACATAACTTCTCAGCAATCGCCAGATAATGCCGTTTTGTGCCATCTGTGTCGACGAACTGATGTGTACAAGAGTTTTAGTTATTGAGCGATGTTAGAATAAACGGTAATAGCTTACGTCACAGATTTCCAAGAAACTACACCGCCCTGCGTCGGAAAGCTTTTTTGGGTACCGAGCTGTTTCTTAGAAATCTATATGACGTCAGTATTTTGACTGTGTGGCATGGCTATGGAGCATACTGTATGGCTGTGTATGATCTATCCCGTGCCGTCATCCATCGATCGAACAAGCATGACGCATGGCTATCATTAAAATGATGATTTGATACTTTCTCGCCTGCACACTAACTGCCAGATTTTGTACTTTACTGCACTTGACAGCGCCAAGAATTTACATGATGACCAGTATTTGATTACATCAACCGGTGGCTTGATCACAATAAGCGGCGTAAAAGTAATACAAAAAGATTGAAGTGAGTTTGGTTTTTCACCACGGTGCACCGGTTTTCAGGCCCAGCGCAATCTTTTCTGCTTTCTATACGTATGCGAAAATAACCTTTTCAACAAACCTTCATTATCTTCATATGAAGATCTTTGGAAGAATTCAATTGTTTACAATCACCGCAATGATAAAGAAGCTTGAATTTAGATTTAGAGTTCAGTATACAGAGTGCACATGCCAAAATCTGAAAATTTTTATCTAAAAATTGAAATCTTGTCATTCTATCAGCCACTTTTCATTGAAAATCCCAAATAATGATATAGTTCTGTATTTGTCAAATAAACAAGCGGTATTACAAAGAAATCTGCATAGGAGCAAAATCACGATTTGATGGAAAAATTGACATTTGAATTATAGTACAAAAAGTCCACAAAAGTCCACTAATCGGCAAATATCTGCCGATTACCGCTAAAGCGCGTCAATAATCAGACTATTAATCGATGTGCCGATAAATCGGTACACCCGTACATGAAATATGATCGAATTTCTGATAGTCAGCAAATTTATACTCGTATTTCGCTCAGTGAATTACTCGAATACAGTACTTGCTTTTTTTCGGTTAATCGTATGGACACCAGGGGTGCACTGTGCACCGAATTTCAAATCCGGTCGGATTCGACACTGTTTCCGTCGACTTTCAGCATCTGTCGTATTTCTCGTTCTTCTAAGTAACTCTATGATATGCATTTCATTTTCTTATTTATGATTTATATTTATTTCCAGTATATATGCCTGCAAAATACTTCATGCGTCGTTGCATCAATGCACACCGCGCAATCTACATGCAGATGTACGCTATATAGAATGGATGTTATTGTTGTATGCAGGCTACATCTAATTATCATTCATCTGATGACTGGTGAGTTCTGGAAGGCTACTTGTACAAGGAAATGAATGAAACGCAGGTTGTGCTACGCTGTGAAATGAATGTTAATTGATTGTCGATTCAGGGAAATTAATTGAATGAATTTTTGTTGCGTCTCATGTACTCCCTTCGAATTTTTTTTTCTGTCGACAGGCCTACATCAAATTACGTGATAGCTAAGTAATATATTCTTACCGAGAAATTTAGTGATAAAATGTGAATCAACTCTGTTCTTATATGGGCCCTATCCATGCGTGCAAGGAGATTCGGTCCCGTGTGGCATTTTCGCAGTGAACTTCTTAATGAAACTTAGCCACCCAACCTACTGAGGCACATTGCGTAAACAGTATTAGAAAATAGGCCGTTCTAATGATGGTTGAAGATTCAAATCATTCATAATTAATGCATCTAAAATAATCGAGCAGACTGTCGATGTTGAACTGCAATGGCTTCCTGGCTTGCCCCATATAGTATCGAGAACAATTTAAATAGCTATAACTTTTTATCAGGAATAACAAAATAGCCAAACAAAATATTAGTGATAAAAAACGATGGTTTCGATCGAAAATTACAGAGGTCTGCAGTTGTAGTAAACTGGCACAACGCATCAGATAATATCTAATCAAGTGATGATAAAAGAGCAAGTGTATAATGCAATAAAGTTCTGTTACAAGTGACCGTCAGAAATCTATTATGTATTGAATATTTTATTCATGATGAATGAATAACAACTTTTCACCATTTTTGGCAGAAATTTACTGCGCTTTCCTTCAAAAATGTTACCGCACTCCGAGTGCATCCCCTCCGAGAACACTGGCGAAGAGGTTGCTGCAAGGAGTTTCAAGTCAGTAATTCTGTTGCTACCAAACCTAGTACATAGTAAACTAGTCTGCGGTTCATTAAAAATGAAATGAATGAAAAATTACCGTAAGGCAACATATCATTCAAATGTGACTTTTAAACGTCCAATTCAGTAAATACTATCGATGCATTGCATTATTTAGGATATAATGTGCTTGAACACAATTAAATTAAATTTGTATAATGTACTGTAGATTTCAGTTATCGGCCGGATTTAAAATTTTCAGATCCTGTGCATTCCTAGTGGACAACCTAGCAATCCCTCATGTAGGCAATTGTTGCACATTCAATGCAATTCCTTGAGAGCTGCTTGAGATTTATAAGAAACATGAAGTTGGACTTTT
Source organism: Prostheceraeus crozeri (assembly GCA_907163375.1). Taxonomy (NCBI): domain Eukaryota; kingdom Metazoa; phylum Platyhelminthes; order Polycladida; family Euryleptidae; genus Prostheceraeus; species Prostheceraeus crozeri. The sequence goes on along the minus strand of CAJQUW010011648.1, from coordinate 56,161 downwards.
GGTCGAATTCAAAACAACATAGGCTGCATAAGTGCATGCATTAAATAGGGCCTATGTAGTCTACGTGAATTCAGTCAATTGTAGTCAATGTCAGAGAAGTACAATTAGTAATACATACAAGCAAAAGATAGGAAGAAACTTTGAGCTTTGAGTACTTTGATGTATGACTAATTGTTGGGCTAGTGGAGCTTGGAAATAGAAAATCATGAAGCTCGGGTCCAAATATTTTGAGGAGCCTCAAGTTCAAATCGTCAGAACGAGGACTGCGAATTCGGTGACTTAATTCAGCCGATTCGGAGTCCGGCAAGGTCAGTCTCAATATTTACCGTTGTCAACACGAGTAATAGGAGGATCTATAACACACGATGCAGTAGGGTCCAAGCTAACATAGTTGCAGCAGATTTTAGAGGACATGAGACTGGTAGTGTAACTTTCCTCAAGTGACAAACTTTATTGGTGCGATGATGATGGACTTCGTGTTCAGTATATTAAGGAAATTCAGCAGCTGTGTGGGAAAAAGTTATTTTAAGCCGACAAGTGCCTTGCTTTAAACCCGTGCATTTTGTTCCGGACGTACCATTGATTTCATGCTTGAGATACAGATGATTCAGGATAAGAGAAACATTCGTCTCTATAAGCAACTGACCAGATCTCAAGATGAAAATCTAGTTAGCGTACCAAATGAAGTTCATCACTACACATGGATTTAAGCTGTTTTTAAGTAATGATCGAAATTTGGTGTGCTGAATAGAGTTTTTCCTATTGAATTGGTCGAAGTGAAGTGATGATTCTCTTTGCTCTGCAGCATGTGTACCTCAAAGATAAAGTCGGTTATCTGGTTCAAGAGTTACAGAAGTTGAGAGCGAAAAGTCTCCGTAGGAAATTCCGAGTCCGCAAATGTTTCAACATTCCAAGGGCTTTATTGAAAAGTCTGACCACTGGTAAAAGATAAGGTGGTGGTCTAATCCATAGAACAATCTTTTCTTATTGTCTAGATATATTGCTTGACTTCGCTTCCTCACATTAGGAGGACCTACTTTTAGCGAGAGTTCTTATTTCAGGATACATAGAATTCAATATTAGTAGGCCTAAACCTCTGGTACTTAAGGGTGCCTGTCGGAAGACAGTCTGATTGCCTTTGTAAGATGCAAGCTTGCGAGTCTGCCTGATGTGTAGGGTCATTCGCAATTTTGCTTTAAATTAGCCTACAATTGTTTATCGGAACTTGACTTGGACTACAATCAGTCAAAGAATTAGAACAAGTGGCACCTACTATGGCTGCTTCAACTAACACCTGTTTAGAAAACGACTTCTTCAATTGCTATCAGTGAGAATCCAGGATCACAACCTTAGTACAATGTCATGCACAAGTAGTAACGAACTGTAAGAGACAATAAATCAAAAGAGAATAATGGAGTTAGTTTTTGGTCAGCCGAATCGAATTTTCCTCGAATCTCGAGGCTTCCCAGCCCCCACTATAAAGGTATGCATCTCCGAATGGCTCACTCACTGGAATTTCATGCGCTTATTTGAGATGTAGGCCTTTTGACTCTGTAACCTTTGCTAACATGTTTCACTTCGAGTCGACACTTCTGTCATATCATTTATTACAATTTTCTCAATTAAAATTGAAATGCTTTCTGCTATTTTCAGATTCCGTAATTATCTTCTAAAACTTGAAAAATGGCTAATTCATTCGGTAAGTTTCATCCTTTGGTGACAGAATTCCTAGTTGTAGTAGGGGAACTGCACGTAGTACTGGAAAGCTATTTTAGTTTTAGGTCTACAATTTTTCACATTAGCCGAACACTTTTTTCACTTTTACTCATACTTGACATTCTCCAAGCCAAGCAAGCTATGGATGGGACAGCCTTCGGACGTCAGTAACTTTCATATGGTTCGGATCTCTGCTTAGACGTTCTCAGTTCAGCAAGGGTTGACGATCTCACGCAGTGTCGGATGTCCTATTCAGGAGAGTTGGTGATTGTGTTATGAAATCCTTTTTCTACCTTATCAACCGAAAGCCGGTCATGGCCTAGTCTGTAGAGAGTAAGTTCAAGCAAGAGATGACCGTGACCTGCAGTGATAGTCCAACGTCCTCCAATGATGAGGCTATAAATGACTTAACCAAGCCCAACACAGCTTTTTACGCGATCCGTCTAAAGTCTCTCTGAGAGTCATTTTGCAGTCCGTCCACGCACGTTTCATTGTCATTCCCAACAAATGTCGGTCATGAGGCGGGGTTCGCTCCTCTGACTTCACCTGTCGGCATTGCCATGCCCCGGTTGATAACATTGCTTATAATTCACAGAAATTCCCTTACACTCACGACGACAGGTTTAGCAGGCATGATCGTGTTGTTAATCGTCTGTGCAGTGGATTGGCTAAAGAGAATGTGAAAAGGAACCTCATCCGTATTTCTCATTTTCTTATTAAACCCGACATTATGATTTGCAAGAACAACTCGATAGTTATTTGTTTATCCTGATTCGTGGCGATCGTAGTGCGTCTGAGACTTTCGGGAGAAGATTTCCAAGTATTCCCCTTTAACACGATGATCCTGTCTCAACCTCTCATTGCCACGGTCATGAGTTTCAGGAAGTGGTCCATGTTGCGCTTGTCATCTCTTTTAGAGGTGTTTTGTTTTTGGATTCATTAAAACTTGCTAAGTCTTGCGTGCGTGCCTGATTTTGTGTTAGTCGATGTCTGTGTAGATCGATGCGTTGATTGGCCCACAAGAGCTTCAGAAAATTTCTTTCGCTTTAACGAGTCCCTTGTCTTCTTACTTACTTTTTGCTTATTCTGCTTTCATGAGTCGATTTTTATTCTTGTCGGTTCTTCCGCGGAAAACGTGCAGCTCATACAAGCTAGGACATCTCGATGTTCCCGCCTGTCATTTCTGTCTTTTTTACGGGCTGGTCGTGTTGCGGTATAATAATAATAATAATAATAAAACGTTTCTATTTATCAAAACCTTAATAATGAAAATCGTGAGGTAACATACAAAGATATTCTAGCATGACAAGTAATACGAAATCAACAATAACTAGAAAAAAAGAACAAAATATAACTTTCGTTTGCTAGACGTATCATAGTCACAATAAATGATTTGTCGTGAATCGACGAATGTATTTGTGGCACACGAAATGTTTGCGAATACGATTTCATGCAAGGAGACAGGTGATGCAGAAGATGAGAATCATCCTGATGATCTCATTTATGAGTATGAGATTATTTCATTATTATTTTTAGTATGATCTGATTTCATGCTATGTGCATTACTAATCTATAGTGACAGCCGTGGCACTGTTCGAGGCAGACTGACTCGAGCCTTGGATCTTCTGCACCTCTATACCCCTAGCGCTGCCCTTAACTAATATTATCTTACCACCCTGGTAATGGGAATAGTAAATTTCTGTAGCTCGACTAGAATCGTGCTCGCAAAGCGTTTTCATCTGTTATTGAACTATGTAGCCTACCTTACAAATAAAAGTACTCCTTTCTTTTTAGGAATTTGGAAAGTGATTATATCAGCTGATGATGTGAATCTTGACAAGATTTTTCAATTTTCACCAGAAACATCTCTCGGCACAGTGTTAGAAAGATGGCAGCAACATTTCGATGTTGTTGGTGACTATGTGTTGAAATCTGATGACAAGACGGTGGAATACGATTTGGAGTTGTCCCTCGAGGACATCGGAGAAACAAGCCAAGGTTCTAAAAGTGTCTTGATGACAGTCGAACTCTCAGCACTTTATACTATTACACCGACAAGGAACATTCACGTCATAATCAATGATCGATGTAGGCATTACCGTGTGAAGGGATCATCTCGATTGAGGAACATTATTCCAAACTCAAAAGGAATCAGCTTCCAATATAACGGCAAATCTATTCAAATAAGTAAAACGATCCGACAACTAGGTATTAAGGAAGATGGGGTCATCACAGCCATGAAAGCAATTCCTGTCAACCTTTCTGAAGGCAAACAGAAGATGCTGTCTGTGCCCGATGGATCTTCTGTTTCTCATTTGAAACATTCATTAAGACAGTTAGAATTTGAAGATTTCTTCTTGGAGTCGAAGGGGAGACTTCTTCGTCAAGACGAACTACTTGACTCCACAGACATGTTGAAAGCTTGCAGACCAGAATTTCAAGTGGAGATCGATGACCAGACAGTCAAGTTTTGCGCTAATGGTAGGAGAATTGCCTTCCAGGATTTCATTGCTTCGCTTGCTGATGCATCTGGAATCAGCAGACGTGAACTAATGAGGCGTGTTTATGTCTGTGAAGGATGTAGAAGGCGTGTTGAGGATCATGAAGAAGAAGTTCAGCTCCTCAACATAGACTGCTGCCGTCTGCGGTCGCTGACCTTGAAGGTGGAGATTTCTGTGCATAAACGTGAGTTGCTATAAAATTACATGTGGTTGTTCAGATTTAGAGGATTTTTACTATTCTCTTTTGGTATTTTGTTTCATGCGTACTTGAGTATTAGTATTATCTATCTGACTCTTATGGAAGTTTCAAGTAATAATTTTAATTCTCGGTTTTGGTCATCAAACCAACTATTTTATTCTAGGAATTGCTAGTAAGTTATTTGTTTAGCACTGTATTTCCACAGTTCCAGGATCTTCAGTTTTTAATTGTTGTGTTGTAATATGATTATTTTGATTAGACAGCAAAAATTGTACATTCTACATAATTTCAGCCTTTGTTGAAGACAAGCATTTTATTGATCTGTACATTTCTGCCTCATTCATTTCAAACAGTGAGGTATCCATCATCAGTGGTGACCAGTGTGGCAATAAATTATCTACCAAGAACCTTACACATCTTTCAACTCGCAATAATATGTAGTTTTATTCTAAACCTTCAAAAACGAGCACAACTCAATTAAATCAATGTAATCAAATTCCGTCCAAAAGGTTATCACTAGGGCAAATTTTATGACATGTCATATTTTTAGGGTGAGGTAATATTGCCATACTTCCTGTGTCTGATCATATTTAGTCATATTTTGGTAATTTTTCTGTAGTTTTAGACTGTTAGAGTTGTCGAGAAGAAGGGATAGAAAATGACTGATGCTTCCAAATTACGCAATATTGGTCTTCTCAGCTGCGCGATGCAGTCTAAGGACAGTTCCAATGCATGCATTGCCTACAGATGTGAATGTTACCGGAGGTGCCAGGATTGGCTCGTCTGACATGGGCCTTTTCTCGTCAGCCAACCGCTGCTTCGGTAGAGTTATCTTCTCCATGTTGAAGATGCTATGCAAAGACTGACATTTTTTAACATCAAAATTTATGAAATTACATCACTGTTTTGTACAACAAGCTGTAAATGGGTGTACTGTAGTAAAAGTTTGATATCATTCGTTTTGGTTGTCGTAGATTGAACTCTTTCACTTTTTGCCTGAGAATGGAAGCATTGATAACCTTTGCTATATTTCAAGATTATGAAATCCTACTAATTTACAACTTGAGATTTTTAGGTCATACTTGGTTATATTTCAAGCATTTTTTAAGGTCATTTTTGGTTAAATTTTCCGTTATTTTAGGTCATATTTTCCTAGTTTTAAGTCTTCAAAAATTGCTCTAGTTATCACATATGATCGCTAGATTTCTATTGACAAAAGCTCCATTAACCTCTTTCATCTTCATTTGTTTTATAATCAGAAGACGCTCACGATGGTCCATTGGGTGGAGTCAAGCTTGCCGCTGAAATTGGTATTTTTTAGAACAGAAAACTCAATTGATTTCGATCACCCTAACTCGTGTTGCTACTTATGATGATGGTATTCGATGCTTGGAGTAATTGGTTTGGTTACAAGTGTATGTGCAGTGCAAGCGTTCAAACTCGACACGACCCGAATTTGGGTTCGGGTTTAGGAAAAAATCCGATTACATTAATTTAGGTTAGATTTTTAGGTTTTGCTTGTAACTTTTGTATGCAACTAAGATCACGCGAGTTTTGATGTTCATATCAAGCGAAGTTTCTAATTTTTAGTATAAAATTTCATGATTTTGTCGATATTGCGATTAGTGAGAGATACGGGCGAAAATGCAGTCGACGGACCACTCACCTGCAAATCAAAAGCAAGTACTCCAAACAAAGCTCTTTCATTGCTAAAAAGCTGCACATGGAAGCACCTCCATCACGCGTATAAGGCATGCTTCCCGATTTTCCCAAAGATATGAAGTCATAATAGGCCTAGTCCCTATCAATGGCCTCGCCAAAACAAGATAATTTTAAGTCCCTTTGAGGTTGTGGTCAGACATGAGCTGGATGGTCATTCCATATCCGCACTCGCATTTGCGGCTATTGTGGAGAGCGCGACGTTGTTGGAAGTAGGCAATGATGTTGTCAATAATGTTCTGAGGAAGTCTTGTAGTGCTGTCATGTGGTCGACTCGAGCGTTGGATAAAGGATCCGCGACTGTCTCCATAGATATTGATAGCTTTGATATCTTGCGTGCCTTAGACATCAAGTATCTTGATTTTGATTGCAGTGATTTAGCCTTAGACAGCGAAGTTGTTGTTGCTACATGGTCGGTTAGATGAATGTTCGCCGAAATATCTTCCCAACGCTTAGTACGGGTAGATCGCTTCCATCAGTGATATAAAACAGATTGAAACAATATAGGAAGAATTTCAAGGGGAAGGTAAAATTTTAGGAAGAATCGATTGGCTACTTCTTACTTTCTGGACACATCAAAGTTATTTAGAAAGTCAAATAACAAATGTGACTTCTGAAGCATGTAGTTGTAGGATATTCGTAGTCATTGAATTCGTCAGTTATTTTTCATGATGCTAGGATTTTACAAATAGGAATTATTGCTAGCATGATGATTTCCTTTTTGCTCTGATTTCAGGTGAAAAATCAGAAGATTTGATGGCCAGTTTTCGGCGAAAGTATTCCAAGTTATTGTCAGAATTCAAATTATTGAATAGAGCGCAATCCGAAGCTCAATACACTGTGTCGACATTGAAATCAGAGAAGCAGACGTTGCAGGAAACGACTGACCGTCTACGGGATCACTTGACGGATGAAGAGGTCCGGCGAGAAAACATCGAGGCCAACAACAAAAGGCTGGAGGAAGCACTTTGTCGTTTAAGAGGTAAGTTGTGTTAATATAGTCTGTTTCTCCAACGTCTGCGACGTGCAGCTATGGAGAGGCATTGCTCTCCTCTTTTACTTTACATGGTGATAATGAAACTCATGCTATTCGAATCTTGGGTAACTTGATTCTAATATTTGAATCAGAAGATCGTAGATGAACAATATCATATTTTTATGACACAACCGGTTAGGATGTGGCCTAGACTAGGGTAGATTGGAATAAAGCAATCGTATTCATCATGTAAAGCGATAGGACGGAGTTCCAACGGAGATGATTAGAAGCGGGGGTATCAGAGAGTCCTGTCTGGCTGCAAGGGGCACCACATGTAGTATGTTCAGCATGTGTGCGCAATTCAGGAAGTAGATGTCTGACGGGTCCTCCTCGTCGTTGATGGGCATGTTCCCTGAGACAAAACAATGGACATCCTAAACTCGCGCAAATCAGGGAAAAGCGATTTTGAAAAATTGAAATTGAAAAATCCGCTTTCAAGATATTAAGCGAAAAGCTTTTGTAGCACCAACTTTCCTATAATTTATTGAAAGTGTACAGAGCGCCATAATTTTACTATAATGCTTTTTCTTCCCTCTTGTCACAAAATCAAAATAGCGCAGGTAATCAAGCACCTTTTATGGCCACTCGGTCTACTCGTGCATGCATACTTGCATAGGTAATAGAGGGCTTTAATACATCATAGATACCAAATGATCAATTCATGCAATAGTACCAAGCTACCTAGTTATTATTGTTATTACTAGAAGTTGCTAACCCTAATCTGACTATAGTTGCCAGTGTGTTAAAGCTTCATCATCTCCTTGTTTGCTTTAACGGCTTAGGGATGAGTAAAAAACACACAGAAGAATCATACAACGGACAGCCTCATTCAATTGAGTAACTTCAAAATAGCAGAAGTCTTCATATGACTATCTTGCTCGAATGATAGTGAATTCATTTTTATTTCGACAGATTGTGCTAAGAAGGACTGTGCGACGCAGTATCCTCCACCTGTTCCTCCACCTACTCGGCCAGGTAAGCTCATGACATTCTTTCATGATTGGTGAAAATATCTATTAACTTTTGGTACAAACTATGTTGGGATATGAGCATGTAGTATGCCAGCATGGCGTCGTTGATCTGCTGTCTCGCAAAATTGAGCAGATTTTCCGGAGAATGTTGTCGGTCGTTTGCCTCTCGCTGTAGTTGTCAATCACATATTGATATCTCTGGTGCTAGGCATCCGTGGATCTGGCTTTTTGGCTCTGTAGCATCGTCGTATCACTCGCAACATCGCTGTATCCTCTGTTATCACCTCTGATCCTTCAAATTGTATTAATTTGGGTTTTTTGGCTCTGCGTTGAGGTTTTGGTGATCTCCGTTCACTTCGGTCAATTTCATCGTTAATCCATTCCAACGTCTTGGATTTCCGCTGTCTCTGGTCGTTCTATATTTAGATCCATATCAAGTTATACCATCTAGTGTTCTTCATAGATGCTTATGTCTCTGTCATTGACGTGTGATGACTTGTCTGTCTGTCTGTAGGTGCTAGTATTGTCAGCACTAAAATCAGCTGTTCAGAGAGAAGCTCTCTAAAGGCAGCCTCGCGCAAATTTTCATGATTTTCGATTTTGATCACGTGTCGATATCGTCATTTTTGCGCAGGACGTTAAACCCGATTAATAAATAGTGAAACTTCACGTCTGGTACAGCTGTTTGCATAAGGATACTAGAAGGTCTGGCCAAGGTTACGTGGTCGAATCCCTTGTTGAACGTTCTATTCCATTTTGCTGCATTTGTTTTCTATGATGGCTAGTCGAAATGGTCGAGATATCCTGAATATGACAGAACAAGAACTTTTATCGAGAAAGAACTCTATTAATAAACTAGAATTAGTTGATGCCTTGATTTTGCTGAAGAGGCAAAATCCTATTGATGTCGAAGAAGTTACACAATCTTTAGAAAGGACTTTGAATCAGCGTCTTGACCCTTTCCTAGAAAGACTGAACCAAATCACTTCCACCATCTCTGAAATAAAATCAAGTCATGAATCCTTAAAGACTGAATTCGAAAATTTCAAAAGCCTGAATAACAGCAACATGACTAATTTGATGCAAGAAATGGAAATGAGAATGGACAGGCAGAATAACATAATTATCGCCGGTATTGCAGAACTTGAAGAATGCAGTATTGAGATAAGAGCGAATCAAGATAAGGAAGCCTGTGAAAGACTGATTGAATGTCTTGATCTATCGCCAGAGGAAATTGCCAGAGTATATCGCATAGGAAAATCTGGTAGATCAAAGAAAAGTATGACGCTAAAATCAATTAATGCGGAGAAAGAAGTTCTGAGGAAATTGTCATGGCGTGCATTTACATGCGTCCAGCCTGTCTAGACTGTTAGTCATTGTTCTTCTGTGACATGACGTCACACCCCTTGTTGGCCGGATTTTCTTAGTACATGTGCACTGACTTGGAACTGGCTCTTGTTGTAAACCCAGTCAAACCAGTTCTAAGTGGTCGCTGTGAGCGATGTGAAATGCATTCAACTGCTCTGTGTAAAACGATTGTTTTCGTAAATACACTCTACTCGTATTGCCTGTCTTGTTCTTATTAACGAGCTACAGCGCTGACTAGTTGCACTAACTTGGCACATGTTATAACCAAGCGGCCTCGGCACGCCAAGTTAGCTGTGATAGGTCTGCGCTGTGGCGACCTGGTTTGTGAGTGGACATTCTCTACACTCTGGCACATGATATACCCAAGCTGCTTCCCGAAGCACGCCAGAGTGAATTGACTTGCTACTCTCATCTCATCGGTCATACCTTAAGATCGTAGGCCTTACGACCCGAGTCCTGAGTAAGCACACTCTACCTCCTGGCACACGTTATAACCAAGCTGCTTCCCGAAGCACGCCAGAAGGTATTGCATTGCTGCTCACTTCTCACAAGTCGTGCCATAGGGAACTAAGTCACTGTACTTGACTCGAGTCGTGTTCAGCACGCTACTTAGGCCCTAAATAACTTTAAATAAAGTTAGAATAGCTAAGTACCTAGGCTTAAGGACCCTAAGGCCATAAGGACATAAGTTAAGGTCTAAGGTATCAACGCGTCATGGCGTCGCAGCTCTTCGAACCTATGCAATTTGACAATCCCCGGGATTGGTTCACAAGGATAGAGGCAGCGCATCAACTCGTCGAAGCTTCGTCTGGTAACAAGATTGACAAGAAAACTTATCTTCTCGCCACAATCGGATCAAAGGGATCGTCACTGCTTGCAGATTTGTTAGCACCCTCAACCTTGGACGACGCATTGATCGACTACGCAACGTTGAAGACTACGTTACTGAAGCATCTCAAGTGTCAACGTCTGGAGATAGCTGAGAGAGCCCACTTCTACTCTGCATGCCAAGGACAGCATGAAACTGCAGCGGATTTCTACAGCAGATTGAAGAAGCTATCAGAATACTGCAACTTCGATACTTCTCTCAACTTAATGCTACGTGATCGCATGGTGCTAGAATGCAGAAGCTTGGAAGCGCGTAAGAGATTACTGCAACAGGATCCACTGACGTTGGATATCGTTCAAAAGCACTCTATCAATGTTCGAAGCTATTGAATCAGCAAAGACTGTACATGGAGCTCTTGATAGTGCGAATGAAATCAACTTCACGAAGAAACCGAAGCCTAAGAAGCCACAAAGGAACAATGGTTCGTCTTCACAATCTACAAGGACTCGTAACTGCAACAGATGCGGTAAACAAAACTGCAATCCTTCGAGTTGTCCAGCCATAGGAAAGACTTGCTTGAATTGTGGAAAGAAGAATCATTTCAGTTCTGTATGTCGTTCAGCGAAGGCTACTTCTACTGCAACAGGTAAGGACAAAGGAAAGCCTGTCAGTGCTATCAATCAGTCTACTGTGCTTCATGTTGAGACTCTGCCAACAGACAATGTCGACTCTAGAATCACAATGCAAATCAATGGTCACAACTGCGTAATGGAACTTGATACAGGAGCCACGGTAACCCTTATTTCTACGAGAATGTGAAGATCCATGGGTAGACCAACACTGACTGTCACTAACCGCCTGTTCACATCCTACGATGGACACAAGATGAAACCGATTGGTGATCTGCAAAGTCAAATTTTCTCGGGTGGAGTTAGCATCGAGTCAAAGATAACCGTCGTTGAATCTCAAAAGCCTTATGGATTGCTTGGAAGAGATATCATCTACAACTTCATTCAGAGACCAGAAGCGCAACCTGTACACAACGTTGACAGTTCCTATCTTCCTACAATGAAAGTTGAACCAGTTTCCATTGATGTCGAAGACTATTCAAAGCTACGATTTTGCAAAGCACGACCAGTACCTATTCCAATGAAGGAGAAAGTCGAAAATGAACTTCAGAGACTTCAAGAAAGAGTATCATCAAGCCTGTGACGAACAGCAAGTATGCTTCTCCCATTGTTTGGATAAGAAAACGTGACGGCTCACTGAGAATGTGTGCTGACTTCAAGGTACATGTCAATGAATGTTTGCAAACTGATTCGTATCCAATTCCCGCAATTGAGACGATATTCGCAGGATTGCAGAATTCAAAAGCATTTTCGAAGATTGACTTGCGCGAAGCGTACTGGCAGATACCGTTAGATTCGAAATCACGTGAAATCTGTACAATCAATTCGTCAATAGGTCTCTTCGAATTAACTCGACTCCCGAAAGGAATGAAGAATTCAGCATCAATCTTCCAGCGAGTTATTGAATCCGTCCTGAAAGACATTCAGAAGGTCATAGTCTATCAAGATGATATACTGATTCACGATTCATCCTCAGACGCACTAGCGAAACGAGTCACCGCAGTAATTCAAAGATTGGAACAGAAAGGAGTAACCATCAACCGAGCTAAGTCTGTATTCAACTGTGATGAGGTGAAGTTCCTTGGACATCTTATATCCGGCTCAGGAATTCGTCCCGACCCAGATATCGCTAACAAAATACTGTCATTCCAACCACCGAAAGATCGCGCACAACTAGAATCGTTCCTCGGTCTTACGAATTTCTTCGGTAGAATGATTCCGAATTATTCAGAGTTGGTACAGCCACTTCATCGTTTACGAAGAAAGGACATAGAATTCAAATGGACTCAAGAACATCAAACAGCATTCCAAAATGTACTGAAAGCCATGTCTTCTTCTCCAGTCCTACAGTCTTATGATTTGAATCAGCCAATGACTCTCACGACAGACGGGTCAGAAAAGTCAATAGGTGGTGTACTCACACAGAATGAGAAGCCAGTGATCTTCGTTTCAAGAGTTCTGACACCAGCTGAGCAGCGATATCGAAAGAGAGGCTCTCGCCGTAGTCTGGTCAATTATGCGTTTGAAGCAACTTCTACTTGGGAAACATTTCTACTTGATCACTGATCACAAGCCCTTGATTAGAATCTATGGAGGAAAAGGTTTGCCCAAAGTCGCATCCAATCGACTGACTAGATGGTCAATTCTACTACAGCCCTATAACTTCACGATCCAACACAAACCTGGTGCCGACATCACACATGCAGATGCCTTAACCCGTTTGAACTTGAACAGCGATTCGTCTGAAGCTGAGGATCTGGTTATCAACAACGTAGCCGACGATATCTCGGATGAGTGGAGACTGTCCATACAGCAAGCCACGCAAAATGACAATCTAGCAGCGTCAGTTATGAGAAGGGTCACTTCCAACACTTGGACTAACCTCACAAAGGATGAGAAATACTTCTTCAGGATCCGTGATCAACTGAAAGTTCAAGATCAGCTACTTATGCTCAATAGCAAGTGCTACATTCCGCCAACACTACGCAAGGATGTATTCAACTCATGTCATCAGTTACACACACGTGTGCACTCCACTGTAAGTCGAATCAAGTTGACATCATGGTGGCCTGCACTACTTTCCGATGTACGACAATGGATTAGTAACTGCGAAACGTGTTGCAAATTACGACCCTCGACGACAAAATCACTGCACTCATGGCCAAAGCAAGAAGTTTTTGAGCGCCTACACGCAGATTGGTGTCATATCCCTAGCATAGGAGATATTCTCATCGTCGTTGATTCTACCTCTGGGTGGATAGAAACTAGCTTACCTCAGGCACGCACTACTGACAATGTTATCAAAACGTTAACGAACGTTTTCTGTCGTTTCGGTGTACCAAAAGTTCTAGTCACGGACAATGCAGCAGAATTTACTTCTCAGGAACTAAACGAATTTTGTCGGATCAACGGAGTATGCAAAATGGAAAGTCCGCCGTATCATCCGCAGTCAAACGGAGCCGCAGAACGTGGTGTTCAGACCGTGAAAAATGCCTTGAAAGCCTGGAAACTAGATGTTAGTCACTTAACATTTAACGATTACTTACACAGACTCTTACTGCACCATAGAGCTTGTTTTAGGCGACAAGACGGCAAGACTCCAGGAGAGATTGTTTTCGGTAGACAGCTACGGGTTCCGCTCACGCGCAATTTCTTGTTTTCACAACCCGTGAGCTACCGAAGCAACCTTTCTGCTGGAGAGAGGGTCGAATACCTCATGGATACTCGACAGCGCAAGCAATCGTCTACGCTTGGCGCATGATGATCAAGTCTCGCGCAGACCTGAGCGATCTACGACAACCGAGTCATCTGCAGCAGCTCCCAGTCCAGATCCCGAATCTCAACCGATTGCAACCCCAGCTCCTATCCCTGAAGCAGCATCTCCGAGAGCATCTACAGCAACTCCTGTAGCATCTCCACTACGAAGGTCCCCGTACCCAGTCCGTGCAAGAAGACGGAGAATTATCCCAGATTACAATGACTTGTAGGGGATGTCATGGCGTGCATTTACATGCGTCCAGCCTGTCTAGACTGTTAGTCATTGTTCTTCTGTGACATGACGTCACACCCCTTGTTGGCCGGATTTTCTTAGTACATGTGCACTGACTTGGAACTGGCTCTTGTTGTAAACCCAGTCAAACCAGTTCTAAGTGGTCGCTGTGAGCGATGTGAAATGCATTCAACTGCTCTGTGTAAAACGATTGTTTTCGTAAATACACTCTACTCGTATTGCCTGTCTTGTTCTTATTAACGAGCTACAGCGCTGACTAGTTGCACTAACTTGGCACATGTTATAACCAAGCGGCCTCGGCACGCCAAGTTAGCTGTGATAGGTCTGCGCTGTGGCGACCTGGTTTGTGAGTGGACATTCTCTACACTCTGGCACATGATATACCCAAGCTGCTTCCCGAAGCACGCCAGAGTGAATTGACTTGCTACTCTCATCTCATCGGTCATACCTTAAGATCGTAGGCCTTACGACCCGAGTCCTGAGTAAGCACACTCTACCTCCTGGCACACGTTATAACCAAGCTGCCTACCGAAGCACGCCAGAAGGTATTGCATTGCTGCTCACTTCTCACAAGTCGTGCCATAGGGAACTAAGTCACTGCACTTGACTCGAGTCGTGTTCAGCACGCTACTTAGGCCCTAAATAACTTTAAATAAAGTTAGAATAGCTGAGGACCTAAGGACCTAGGCTTAAGGACCCTAAGGCCATAAGGACATAAGTTAAGGTCTAAGGTATCAACACGTATCAGAAATCACGAAATTTACGGAGGTATCCACACTACAATGGCATTTACATTAATCCTGACAGAACTCCTGTTCAACAGCAGCTACATTTCATGTTGAGGAAAGAACTCAAAGAACGCAAAGAAAAGGGTGAAAGTAATTTACAAAAATTAAGTAGTGGAAAAATCGGAAGAAAATTTTCACAGCGGTTTTTAAATTCGTGTTCTTCATACAATCGGTTTCCTTCGATAGCTCTGACTAATATTAGATCCCTGCGTCGAAATTTTGATGAACTCAATACTTTTGTGTCTGCGTTTCTTCCCTCAATTGTCACCATATGCGAAACCTGGCTAACATCTGAAGTAGAATCTTCTCTTATTCACATTCCGAACTGTTCTTGCTTTCGTCAAGACCGCGCTGACGGCCGTCGAGGTGGAGGAGTCTGTGCATATGTAGACAACAATTTTGGAGCAGTTGAGTTGACTACTCGCGATCGTCCAGATTGCTGTGAATCTTTATGGCTCCAAATTACTCCGTGTAATGTAGTCCTACTTGTCTTATATGTACCCCCTGGCCTCTCACGACCACAGTTATCTTCAATAACAGAATATGTCGTCGAAAACACTGATGAAAATAATTCTACAATGACAAATGGTAGAATGATAATTGTTGGTGACCAGTGTTTTTGAGCGAGCGAGCGGCATTTTTACAATTTTTTGATGAGCGGATGAGCGAGCGAAAAAAATATTCCGTGAGCGAAAATTGAGCGAGCGAGCGGTGATTTTTTGTCGTGAGCGAGCGGTTTAGCGAGCCATTTTTAGAAAAAATAAAAATTAAAAAGATCAAATAATCAAAAAAGCGAAATATTTGAAGTCTCTTAAAATGCTTTCTATAAAAGTCTTTTTATAGTACATGCATGCATATAATTTGATTGATGAACAAACTTCCGAACTTTTTCTCTTTTCTGTAGTTCTCACACTCTTGACAATATACATTGAATGCCTGTCTGGATTCTTCCTCTGAATATGAACTTAGCAATAAGGTATTTGTGATCGATGCTGCACTCAACATCTGACCATCGACACATTATTTATTCACATATCTTTTGAATCGGTCTCCCAATCGTCGCTTCGTCTCATAGATGTACTAATGGTCTCCGGAATTGCACGAAGACATTAAAAGATGCCTTAATTTGATAGAAGAATTTCGTTGCAGGAACATATCCACATGTAGATCCTTGAGAGACATTCAGTATCGTCAAACGTGAAAGAATTGCGAAAGAGCTGCAATTTAGGAAGAATTGAAACCAACCAAATTAGGCCTACACCAGGACAATCCTAGTGTAGGCATATATGGCTTCCATTTTGCGATGCATTGATTTTAAGACCACGGACATTGATTCACTTTAGTCCTTTTCCATACCGGACTCTGAAGTGCGTAGGACTGAATCTGCCTCCCCTTTAACATCCAAACCAATGTTCCAAATCACATGAAATTCACGGCACAACGTATTTAGGTTCTGAGCTTTCTTATCGTGATGTTCATTTGCTCCAACTCATTCATCCCCCCATGTTGTAAAAAGCAATTCAGGATGTCAAATCATCAATTTTGTCAGATTTCTTAAATTTGAAATTCCACCGAACTTAAGAGAAAATCTCAATGATTAAGATTGCAGAGTGCCCGTTCACCTGGACAAGTAATGGAGAGATGTCCTCAAACATCATGTTTGAGGATATTTTTCTATTCTGTCTCCTCAACTATTGCTATCCACGATGCTAAACTAGTTGAGTGTAATAGGAAGTTACTTATCTGAGAACTACAAGATTGATGTGTAGGCCATGCATGGAATAGCCTACATGTCAAACATACGCACACAGTCCGTTTCATAAATAGTTAGAAATTAGCTAGAACTAGACATTTTAAAGTAAACAGCACGTTTTCTAACTAAAATTGAATAAATTTGCATCCTATATCATATTAAATATTTTTCTTTGTTATATGTTTGCCCAGTTAAAAGGCCTAATCGTTAAAAGGGAGTAGACCTTGCTGGCCAGTCTAAGGTTCGTTTTCCTGCCTGTCTTCTATACAATGGAGTTGCACTGGCACGATGGCATGGAGCATTGTCATCCATGAGAATCCAATCAGATGATCGATCACCTAAACTGCATGCTAAAGGATAAACATGTTCTTCGATCACTCGAACGTAGCGTTCGGAGTTCATGTTTTCCTTCATGACATGCAGTGAACTGCGACCATCTCTCCCAGATGGCTCCCCAGATAAGCAATTTCCTGCAATCGTCCTGACTCCTCGATGTTAAAAAAGATCAGGAATGTCTTTCGATTATTGTGTTTCATACCCAGCATTAGAACGGTCATATTTTTCCCAATTCGTTCGATCTTCCGCTCATTAGCCTTTCAGACCCGTTTGTTCGTTCACCGCTCAAATGAACTATCACCCCCGTTCCGTTCGTTCATGGCATAAAGCACCCGTTCAATCGTTCCTTCTAAGTCATAACAATATTCAATTTTGATGGACCCTACATAGTGTTGTCGAACCTTATTATATAGTGATGTCGTTTCTAGCTAACATTGGTTTTTTCAGAGAAATGTGGAAGCTGGCGATGTAGGATGTTCTCCATCTATAATCGCGAAATAATACAAGCTGCCCTATCGGAAAATTCGTCGTCGATATTGTCCTACAATGACAATGCGAAACATGAGTTGACGTCAAACGTTACACGCGCCCTTTGTATTAAAAAACTAATCAAACTAGAGAATATCAAAATCGATGGAGAAAGTCATACTCCTTCTGCCTTGATGATTAGCCTACAACACGCTGCACGAATTTTCTATAGGTGACGATGAGTAGATGTTCACCCATTTGACACTTCGATTCACAGTGCTTGAAACCTGCTAGCTAGCATAGGCCTAGGTCTAGTCTTCAGAAATAGTGATTTAAGAATACGATGTGACTAAATTCGATAGTGACTAGATTCAATTGCATCATGAGCTTAGGCTACATACATTGCGCCCATGTCATGTACGCCGCCATGAATCCTTACCTGCATATCCACTGACCGGATATGAATTGTCAGATTAAGCCATTATTGTAAATGCCCGTGCCTGTATACGAATGCCCGCTTCCCGCAAAAATCGAGATGCCCGCATAGGGCCCGACCCCAGCTTATGACTTTACTTGATGCAAAAGCAATATAATACCTGCCAGTTTTAAAAAGTGATGGTCAGATTGGCACCCACAGTGCAAGCAGACCTACCTCATCACAGCTTATGAATTCAAACTGTTCAATGCTTTGTGACCAAATGATGAATTAAATGATACTTCAGTGCGCATTATGACACATTTCGTTGCTTCATGGAAGGACGTGAAACTTTTTCAGTCCTGCTTCTTCAGTTTTCACCACTGCTAAACCGCATTGATGATGATATGCGCAGATGTTTTAGTAGCTGATGAGTAGTAGAATAAGTAGATGTATTTTCGGAACACTAAATCAATAACAAGAGATGGAATCATTGTGTAATGGCAAGTCTCTTGTCATTGTTTTGTCATTGAACTGAAGTCTTAATGCTCAAACAAGCAATTTCGGAGAGCATCAATAGAGTTTTCTTTTATCGAAATTTTCGAGGTTTCGCTACACCACGAAAGCCCAATGGGTTAAATTAGCCCGGGGCTAAATTACCGCTCAATCACGTTCAATCAAACCAAAAAAACCGTTCGTTCCGATCACCGTTCGATAATTCATCAGAAAAATGAAAAAAGTACCGTGAAGACCGTTCGTTCAAATGCTATGTATACCCCTGCTAATCTGATACGTTGAGGAATCCGGACCGACCCTCAGTGTCATCTGTGTGACATGCCAATCTTCGCCGTGTCCTCTCTGGCTATGATTTGGTTTCGCAGAGTATGCTGCACGCACCGGAACGGTGTTTAAGTGTAAAGATCACCATGAAGAAGAGTGCAAAGGTAGAAGGAAGTAGGACCTGGGCGCAACGGGCTGCTGCGGACCTACCATCTTGACAGATACTGAGCTTAGTGGGCCGAAGTCTCAGTGACGGCTGGCGCCGATGTCTCAGGTCCTTTTGGGTGCAGCATTTGCTCTTTCACATAAACCAGCGATTTCGTTTATCAAGCGATTTTATTTATAGCACATTTCTTGCATTTATTGATTACTCAGTCACTCATAAGTCACGTATGTCATCTTTAGCTACTTTTAGGAATTATCTACATTATTTTGTCACGACTTCAAATAAGTTCATTTTCAATCGTCAACGCATTACATAGTTTCTTAACGCACCTTGCGAATTTTGTCCAAGTATTGCGCCAAGAATTGTATGCACTGATTCATGTGATCAGCATGTAGGATTAAGTTAAGATTATTGCCCATCTCTACACATGTCAAAAGAATTCTGTGGCTATGTTCATCAAAATAAATTGTTTCAACTAATTTTGTGCAATAGCTAATTTAATACATTGGTATGATGTCGTGCCTGAGGAAGGGTGGATCACCCGAAAGCTTTCCAATAAAGAAATTTCGAAGAGAACTATACCACTGAAGAATTTTTTACTTTATGCTAACTTCGTTCTCGAGAAGAAGGAACAATGTATGAATTGGTATGATGGTTTACATTGTTTCATCGTGTGTTTCAAATTTCAATTAAAATGAAATGATGAATTTCCTTTCAACGCCTATAAAAGGTATCTATTTGACTTAAAGCATGGAATTAGCTCTGAGCATAAAAATGTATGTAGAATTAAGGAGGGTATTATCGAGAAATGAGCGAGCGAGCGGCATTTTTTCATGATTTTGAGCGGTGAGCGATCGAAAGGATTATTTTGAGGAAATGAGCGGTGAGCGAGCGAAAGCGGGTGTTTCGATCCGCTCAAAAACACTGTTGGTGACTTAAATGCCCTGCCTACTCAGGAGATTGAAACAGGGTGTATACGGACCGGGAAAAACCGGGAAACCGGGAAAACCGATGAACTGGAAAAATCCTTGAAAACCCGGGAAAAAACCGATGAATCCAGGTCAAAAACCGGGAAAATTATAAGTACTTGCCAAATTGAAATTTAGATTATTTTTTTTATGAAAGCTTCGCACGAATAAAAATCAGACGCATCTAATTGATTTCTTCATGTTTTTTCGATGCTGATAAGTTGTACTTTTTGTCCAATTTTGCAGGTGTCAATAGTCGTGAGAGAATTGAAATTTGAAACCGTGAGGAAGGCCTCAATGAAGGATGTAGAGATTGAAATATTTTGTGAAATTTAATATTATCCAAACAGTAGCTGCGCTTGTCCTATACAGGAACACAAGGATACGAAGCCGATACGAAGTAGGCGAATATATTGATGCCTACAAATATCAACACATTTTGATCATGTAGCGCGACTTAATTGGGCACTGAGAGACGTTTCGGTAATCCAACGGTAGACGCTTTCCTTAAGCTGCTCCTTTTTTTGGAATTTATCAAATTTGCTTCTCGGCCAAATGAGAGATTTTCGAGTTGTAGTACGGCGTTCTATCTGAGGGGAGTGATAGACTTGCCTTGATTATTAAGTGGACGACAATTTCTTTTCTCCACTCATATTTTTTGGGTGCGATATGAATTTCTTCAGAATATGAGACCTCTCGATTGTTCATAACAAGGATGAACGTTTTCTTTCTCCACTATGGAAAATGCTCCCAACTTTATTTTATCTGGATTCTGGGCAGCATGAGAGACTTGTTTCAATCGTTAAACGATCTACATTTTCTTTTTTCCAATCTTTTGGGAATTTTCTGACTGCAAATGATCAGATACCCCAAGAAATTAAATTAGCGTCAATGAAACATTAGTATCCGAATTTTCCTCAGGTTCATGATTCAGGGGCTCTTCAATGACGTTTGTAGCCCAGATCAATATTCCCCCCATTGGAGTTTATCCTTACAATACTTTGATCGAAGAAATACTTGTCTTCTCTCTGCCATAAATGCTACAGTTAAGTAGGCCTACTGATTTCATATTCGGTTGAGTAATTCAAAATTCGGTTGCCATTAATCAAATCCTAGATATCTTAGTCACTCATGACACTACTTCACAAAAATTTATCGAAAACTTAGTAATTTTGTGTTTGAATTCATTAGATTAAAGATGTAAACAATCAAAAAGCAAACATAAAGGAGTCGAAAAATGGCTTATTTGTCCTATTTTTGAACATTTTTCACCACTAAGTTTATCCTCCTATTTTTTTTGTTTAGTTTTGTTATGTTTAGTTGCTGTGAGGCCTGGAGTCACAAAGTTCCTGTTATGTAATTACATATTGTTTTGCGTTTATATGCTTTAAAATGGCTTCGTGGAAACTGATAATAAACGTCTCAAATAACTTCATTTGTTTTATCTTGCTACCATATGCACTGGTTGAGAACCGGGAAAAAACCGATGAACTCGAATTTCCGAAATCCGTATACACCCTGTGAAACGATTTTGGATGTGAAACAGTTGGTGAAGATTCCAACAAGAGGTTCAAACATCTTAGATATGATTATTATTGATTCTGACCTAGAAGATACGTTTGACAGTCCAATTACTGTTCCACCGATTGCCAAGACAGATCATCTGACCATTTTATTGAAACCAAATTGCCAGGAACGATCACAGATTAAACGACTTGTTAAAGTATTTGACTACAGAGAGTCTTACGTTAATGCATTCATGAACCAACTGAATACTTTTCCTTGGCATCGAATGTATTGGAGTGATATGCCTTTGGATGATAAATGCTACATGCTGAAGAATAACATCAAGGAAGCGATGGAAGTCTTTCCTTTTTCGTATGTTCCTATGTGCGAATCTGATAAACCTTGGATGACAGCGAAAATCAAGTCTATGATAAACAAAAAGTTCGCCTCATTTAGATGTGAAAATTTTGAAATTTGCAGTCACTATAAACGGAAACTGAAAGATGAAAAAATAATTGCAAAGAAGAATTGGGTGGAAAAATCAAAACGACTCCTAACAGTATATGGAAAGTGGTGAAAGGAATTAATGAACCAGACAAACAAGGTTCCTCGTGTCTGATGAAGTTAATCAATTTCCAAGTCCTATCGATGCTGCGAATGCCATCAATGACTATTTCTCCGCATTTTGTTAATGTACATCAAATCTCAATCAATATTTCGACAATCCATCTGTAGAAAGTTGGATAGTGAATGTCGACGTTCTGGCAGTTAATGAACTTTTACGTGATTTGAACACCCGCAAATCTCCTGGAAGTGATGGTATAAGTCCATATATCCTGAAGATCAGCCGAGATGTCATTGATAGGCCTTTGACACATATCATAGCAATGTCCATCAATCAACAGAGAACCCCAATACCATGGAAAACGGCAAACATTGTCCCAATTCCCAAGACAAACCATCCCCGTATAAATAACTTGCGTCCAATATCCTTGTTACCAATAATGGCGAAAATTCTCGAGAAAGTGGTATTGTCCTCAATGAAAGAAAGACTTCTGAAATTTTATGGTAACTCACAATATGGGTTCCGTCCTGGAAGTTCAACTCTCATGGCTCAAATATCAATGCATGAGTGGATAACTATCTCATTCGACGATCCTACAGTCAAAGGAATTTTCATTTTGTCTTTTGATTTGAGTCGTACATTTAATCGAATGCCGCATGAAGGTCTCATCCGTCAATTATCGTCCGCCAAACTGCAGAATGGTTTCATCAAATGGTGCAAGGACTATTTTTCAAATGGATTTCAACGCGTACGTCTGCCTGATAGCACTCTAAGTTTGAATAATTCAGTTGCATCTGGAGTCGCTCAGGGATCGGTTCTATCTCCTAACTTCTTCTGTGTGTATATCAGTTCACTCAACAAGCTATTACCATCCTCCGAAATGTACAAATATGCCGATGATGTTATAATCTCCAAGTTTTCAGACTCTGATGACGTCGATATAAGTGTCAATACCGAAGTACGCAATGTTCGTGAGTGGTGTGACAAAAATGGACTGATCCTTAATGACAATAAAACCAAGCTTATGCTTATCGGATCTGACAAGTATAGACGCTTACCTATAACATATATTCCCACTTCTGACTCTATTAACATTCTTGGAGTAGTTTTCGACAAAAATACAAAATGGAAGTCTCATATCAACTACATAGCAACAGAGCATCACAGCGTATACACCTGCTCAAGACTGTTCGTAGGATTCCTTCGATACGCAAGCAGGATCTCATTCAGATTTATACTCACATGATTCTTGGTGTGATCGAGTATAATTGCCCGCAGATGGTCGGAATGACAACTTCATCTTCGACAATATAGGAGAAAATACGAAAACGATGCCATCGAATAATATGTGGTACCACCTGTAAACGCGAATGCTTACCCAGTTTAGAAGAAAGAAGACAGCAAAAGGCCTTAAAAGTGTTTCACTCTACGCTAGTGCAAGGACATATGTTCAGCAAATTTGCTCCACGCCGATTGACTTATTCAGGGAAATTTGCTGTGCCACTCTCCCGAACTAAACGTCGGTCTCTTTCGTTTTCCCCTTTTGTATAAAGTTGTTTAATGCAACGTAATTACTTTGTCACCACTTTGATTTCCTTAATGTATAGAACACTATGAATGTTTCTTGCACTGCATGATTATCATTCAAAATATAAACGATTTATTATTATTATTAACGTCATTCCATTCCCCTGTCTCACACTTGAGAAATTGTGTGTGGAGCGTTGGAGTGTTATTGGGTTTTAGGTTTCGATACATTGCATAAACACACAATTAGATTGTTTAACAAGTCTTTTAGTCTACTAGAAGTGAAGATTAATTCAAAGCGATGGCACATGCTGGAACTTAGAAAGTAGGCAAAGAGGAGTTCCTAAAATCCTACAGAGATAGGAAAAAAGTCATGTGTTGCTTGCGGATTGCTGCTAATTCCATCAAAGTGCTTCGATTGCCACGATTCCTTCAGATTCGAAGAATTCAGATAATAGCGCTCAAGTTTTCTCGATAAACCTGGTCCTTCCGATCATCATTAAAAAAAGCAGGCGCACGAAAATTGGTTCACCTGATGATTTGACCTGCCTCTTCTCAGCATTCCTCACTGAATGTAAACTAGACAGCGATGTGTGAACAAGATGATATTACAGCACGCACGCCACTCACTCACTGGCTGTTGTCCAAACGCCGGTTCATTGTTTGAGAGAGTGTGTGCCATTTCCAATAGTATGCTATGTACGACTCATCCCTTCTAGACCACGAAGACTGTAAACAGGGACGCCGGCACGAGTGTTGCATCGATCTGAAGGAGGGCACTTGAGGTATTCTATCCCATCCTCACACCCCCTATACTCAATTTTCGTTTTAAGCCTACTAGGTTTTATATAGACACACCCGAAGACCTGTTAACTTTAGATTTATAACTATTCCATGCTCATCGGACAATTTAACTATTATCGGTATGTATGAAATTAGTATTTAAGTTAGAGAGTATTAAATTGCAGGTATGACTGACGACACAGCACCTTTTCCTTATCCTTGGAAATAATCACTTGCAATTGATAACTTCTATTGATCACTTCCGGTTGATAATACAAGAGAACTTAAATTGCTTTTCCAGCATAAGATGAATACCGATATATTATGTGTCTTTGCAATTTCAACTATAAAACTTGTTCTAAAAAAGTCGTAAATCTTAACTAAATTACAAACTCAAACAGCTATAGGTCTTGAATGAATGGTGCGAATCAAGGAAACAACATAATTTGAAAAATTTGGGTATTGCTTGCGTGCTTGCATAAAAGATCAGCAGATCGATTCAAATCCATTAGTGTCAAGAATCTTAGCACATCATTACAGGAGACGGTTCCTATAGAGCACATACCTAGGCATTTCTAGACCTCAGCACATGCACAGGAACATTTTACTAAAAGAAAGTCAATGACACGTATAGATAACATTTCTACGATAAAAAATCGAAAATTTCACAACTTTCTCTTAATATCGTTCTTGCTCAGAATAAGAAAAAAAATTATAAGAAGTCTTTATAAGAAAAAGGCTAGTTGTTCTAAGGGAGCAGTGTCAATGAATAGTAGGTCTATGCTTGAAAAAGATCAATAAACTTCTAAAATATGTTCCATACAAAAGCATGCTACTAAACTCCTCACTGTCATCACACCTCAGAGCTTGGTATATGATAGAATACGAAAGAGAACACATGCAAAATCCTGTCGATTTTGTAATTTAATAGACTTAAACCCGTTTTCCCAGATTTTTTATTCATTGACTTTCGTAATTTTTCCTTATCAAATAAGCTTCTCCATCTTTGAAGAGCGTATAGAAATCCGATTTTTACAATATTATTCAATTTATTCAAAATTCAAATTTGTCGACAATAGTCGACCCAGGAAGATACACGTTAAAATTGACACACGACTAAAAAATATAGAGGAATACCGATCATTGGAATATATTCGATGAAAAGTCGAAAAATATTGAAAGCTTCCCGGCGTAAATGCTTCCTGTAAAGATAATATTTTCTTTGTTGCTTACTAATTGTTGGAATGAGGAAATGGTGGCCAGCCGATGAATGCCGGCACATAATGTGTTGTGTCTACGTTGAAGACGCCTGGGCTGCTTGGGAAGTGTGCTTGATTGGACAGCAAGAGGTAATTGAACAGCCTTCACTTCTTTTGAGATTTCATCATCTTCATTTTCTTCGTCGCATACAATACGTATAGCAAGAGCGTCGGCAACGTCATCTTGAGTCATCAGTTCTAAGTCTGCCATTCAATCAATCAAGCAGAGCTCTGATGATTTTAGATTTCGTCGGAGATCATCTTTCTCTAAGGTGCACTTTCTTTTCAAAGCTGCAAGTTGAGAGCCGCTGCAGTGCTATGGAATGAAATAAATCTTGGGTAAGATAACTTTGAGTATTATGAAAGCTCTTTCTCTCAGAAATGGCAAATTTTGATGATTGATTTAAAAATCACTAAAGTATGACAAAATATGCTATTCAATGAATATGATGTGTTATCTCAACGCACACGTGCATCATCAAGAGAATCTAATACCGCACATCTCCGGCAGAATCACTCTGAAAATGACAAGACAGCGTGCTGAGTATCTTGACCTGCGATTCAGACTATCTTATGTCTGGTCAGTGGTAATGTTATTTCAATCATTGTAGAAGTGCTTCTTCAGTGAGTGTTGATAATTTAGATGCGAAGCACTTCACTGATGATACGAAATTGTGCGAGCAATCTAGCCTATCAGACTACTCCTCGTTTAGTCAATTGCGCAACCTGTGAAATTCTTCTCAGTTTGAAATTCACCGCAAACCTCCCTGGGTCGACTATAGTCGACTTGATCGCGTTCAACAGTTGATGTAGTGATGTATTTCGGTCGGCTCAGAGTACAGCGTGATTTTCTTTCGCTTAAATGGAATACCTCCGGAGTGCACTGTACATGCAACAGCAAATCTATGTACACCATAATGACTATTGCTCTAGGACGACAAACTATGACCATAACGCGCTTCAACTGCAGGTTTATTAAGGGATATTTCGGTAGTTCATGAAGAGAGCACACATGCAACATCTGGTTTTAGGGCAGGTGTGACTGAACGAGCAAGTTGTCTAATTCGTGAACATTATCAGGCCTGTGATTACTCCTCAAATTCCTCAAATTTGTTTATTACTCCTCAAATCCTCAAAAATTCCTCAAATATAGCTTAACTGTGAGAAATTCCTCAAATACGACACACTACAGACTAAATGTCGGATAATGTATTGTTTTTTTGGCGAATGGCGATGATATGTAAACTTCCAAACAAGAAGCTAAGATAGAATCCTGTAACATGTACCCTACATCCATGCTGCTAATCATGAATCACTCATGATTTATTTCTTTTCTTTTTCTTCTCTCATGATTTATAACTTAATGATTTTTCTCTCATACACTTGGTAGATTTTAGATACCGTAATCCCGCTGTGCTAGCTAGATCTGATATTTTGATTGGAAACAGACCTGTCCTTTTATCATCTGAATGGGCAGACTGTTAAATAGAGTCTTTTCAATATATAAGTGATCAACATAATTTTTGAAAAGAGCGACTTACTCACCAATTCATTCCACATGAGGAGATGAGAACCGTTGTTTGTCCTTCTAGTAAGTATTTTTAAATTTCCAGACATTTTAGGATATAATGATTTTCTTTTAGCCATGTTATATTTAGCACATTAAAAATTAACCAGTCGTTAGCTTGTTTTTTTAATTTTGTTACCTTGACGCACTTTGTTACGTTGAATGTCGTTTTCATTTCTGCAAGCTACAGGGCTGCAGATGTTCCGGTTCGTCTGGACTTATTTTGCTAAGCAGAGAAGTTGTCCGAAGTTATTGTCTGTCGAACTCACTCATTAAATGCTTTCACGCATTTTATTTAATGAGTGAAACACTGCGATCAACCTACAGAAATTGTATAATTGAACACTGCAATTTTTTACTTCTAACTTCATAATATTGCTTAGAATTCCAACAATAAAATGCACATTCAATTATTTTCATTAATTATCTTGACCTTTGTCACAACCTTCTTCATATGTTTCTGCGACTATATGGCTGCTAAATGCATGCCTGTACTTCTTAAAGAACTTAAGGATATCGATCTTCCATATCCATTATATGATAGCATATAGGTAGCCCAGCCCACTTGGATTTCAGTGCTCTTATCAACTGAAGCGTTTGTTTCACTCACTCTCTTCCATTTTATTTCCGCTGAACATGAACACATCCGACGGAGTAAAGCGGATGGTCACTAAATTTAGTGTCTACATGCCTCCTGGTCACTAGCGTGCGGGGGTTGGAAGCGTATGAAGCTCTCCTATCTCATGATTCATTTGCAGCTACATGATGAATTATTCACGTATAGATCGTTTTTATAATTTGCTGAACACAGGTTGGTGTGAAATTAGTACACACATTGCTTATCGTTGTATGTGAACTTAGATTAATTAAGACATTGAACCACATAGTACTGGGTTGGTAGATTTTCAACCTGGGTCTACTGCAAGATGTGGACGTCAACATCTCGGCTCAACTTCATGCGAATAGAGGTGATAATCTTTCACTCTTTGCCTGTATGAGACCAACAACTCAACTGGCAAGCCTGTTCCCGAAACTTGTTTTGTGTTGTATGAGAGAATTCATGTTCATTTGGATGTAGATCGGAGCGATATGATCAAACGCTAACAAGTAAACAAAACCCACCAAAACTTACGTAGCATAAAGTAAAATTAATGTGTAATGTGGCGTATCCTTCATGATAAATTACTGACTTTTTTTAAGTCACAAGCATTCCGTCAACGATTTTAAGCTTTCTATACTTATGGGTTACTCTCCTCCCAAATTTGTCTAAAGTCCGTAAAAATTAATTGTTGCAAAGCCCCAGATGCATGTGGTTGAGGATATATCATACATTCAAAAAATTACAGCATACAAATCTGACAAGCATCATTGAATTGGAGACGATAGCGTGAAGCAGAGCGATATCAGCACCTTGATCTGACATCCTCTGTTCGACACATTCTAAGCAGATAATACTTGAGGCAACAAATTGATTTCGTAACAACGCGGGAAGTGATTATGACCAAGTCAGTATTCCTTTGCATTATACACAACTTCAAAAAGTGGGGTGTGGTCAACCCTTGGGTTACCTTCTTCGTTGTGACTTTCATGATTTGAAGTTTGGCCCAAAATCCGTGTCAAAATTTGTAGTTTTTCTTGCAATTATCATATTAGTCTCCGTTTCCATTCCTCAAATTTTTCACAAAAAATCCTCAATTTTTTTCATAGGCTAATCACAGGCCTGCATTATTGTATTCTTTCTACTCTTCATCAATTAATCTTGATAGTTAACTTCATCACTGATCGATCATGGCTATTGAATTATCGGTTCATGAAACAGTTTTTTTATTGAGGTATTTGCTTAGTCTTTTGCGATCCTTTGGTCGTGTGGTCCAACCCCGAGTGCCATTTGAAGTCAGCAGGAAGTGCATTCAGATTCCTTGGTTAAATGCTTGGCCTTCTGTTCATTTGGTCGCCCTAGAAGTATCACAACACTCCAGCTACGTCAGGTAATATCAGCGCCGTCCAAGCTCCTGGTAACGGAGTAGCGACGTTTAAGCTTAATAGTTTTCCAAGTGATACTGGACACACACAAAATCCGTATTCCAAATAGATGAGTGACCGGGATAAACTTAAAGAGAAAAAATTCTTCTCAAAAATCCGTATTTCCAACAAGCCACTCCTGACCCACTACGTCCGTTCTGAAAGTTCTCAATAGTGCCTAATAAGATGACATATCTTATGCTTTAGTGATGATTACCTCGATCAACAAATTGAGGAAAATCAGTAATACACGTAAGCTTCATATGCCCAGATTGCCAGAGTTCGGTGGCAGGGGTCGTAGAGGTGCGTGAGTGCGTGAGAAATGGGGAACCTGTGTTAAAAAACCTGTGATCGGAATTGCGAGAATAGTGTTTTTGCAATTTGTGATTGAGTAATAACAATAATAGAATGCTCATATTTTCAAAACGGTAATCGACATAAAGCATAAAGCAGAGATAAGATGACATTAGGATCCAAAAATGATGACATGTCAGATGATGAGCGCATGCGTGTATTTTTGCTATCACGAGATATCCAAACGAAAATATCCATTGTGATTCAATATCCTACTACTAGTATTTTGACTAATTTCTCAAGCTTAAATAAGCTTTGGATAAACTCTCCTTGTCCGAAGTAAAACCATTTACTTCACATGCATCAGACTTTCAAAACATGCATTCAATTCATTCATGACAGCTCATGGAAGTTACCTATGATGTAATTTTGCTCCAATTTCAATCGTTGAATTATGTTGCTTTAAAACAATTGGGTTTTATTAAATTGCTATTTTACTAATTATTCTTGTACTGATATTGGAATTCTAAAGTTTTAGTTGGTCTATTTAAGGTTAAGTATAGTTTAAACTATTATTTCCTTAAGATGTTCGTGGAGATCGGGCTAAATAAGTCTGCCTTCAGCTGTTAGGGACTACGGCATGATTTTGCGGTTAAAATTTGAAATGACAGAAGCATGTTTTATCTGTTGCTGAGATCTTTTCTGTTGTTGACATTTTATTTTGGGACAGTTTCGTCATGATCATTTTCTACGAGGATCATTTTGATATGACACTAATTAAGCAGTCTTCTATACCCAAGATCGATATATGACCTAAAGCCTTAACCTTAGTACCACTCCATCCAAAAGTTGAGTCGTTTTCCAGATAAGAAGCTTCAACTGAATATTATTTTTCAAAGCATTTTCTTTGCATCAAATTCAAATTTATTTTTCTTTGCAGTTCGCTTCTTTCTGTGGGACAAGACGGACGCAAGGAATACTGGATTCCATTACCTGCAGCTGCCTTACCCGCCAACTGTAGGCGATCTACGACGATGTGTATCAGAGCTGTTGCATTTACGTCCCGAGGAGACGGAGATTCAGCGGAAGACAGCAGTGTCAAGAGTCGGAGGGAAGCCTTTGCTTTTTGTTGCGGGAGTTGGTAGAGTAGCTTACTTCTCAACTCTCGATGGAAAGGATGAATTTAGACATTCCGAGGTGAAGGATGTCAAATCGGAAATTCTGCTGAACGACGAAGAAGTTGTTGTTCTACCTCCAGGACATTCTCAGCACCTCATAATCAATCAACGATGAAAATTCAAATTATTTTAATTTGAAAACTTTTCCAATTACAGTGGAAGCATTTTCTGTTCTCCTAATTGAGCATTTACATCAAAATTTGGAAGTGAAGACTTTTTAGAGTTTTGAGAATCCAATATCGAAATGTATTTGGATTTCATTAATTTTCATTTTGATAATAAATGACTTTCGAGAATAATGTCCGCTGTTTTCTCATCAAATGATTTCATTTCTTGCAATTCTCCTACACTAGGCTACCGTGACCGCAGTATATTGAGGGCGTTCGCGTTTCAAATGTAGTTGTTGAGCGTGCATTTGATGCATGTTAGTATGTGAGACATGTTGCATGAATACAGTCTGCAGCAGACAGTGTTTCACAGCGCGCATTTAGTTCTTGAAACATTTTGTAGCAATACGTTTAACATAATGCATTCTAGCTGGTATCTGTCATACGCTCTGCTGTAGGCTATAAAATTGATCTAATGTCTTGTGTGCTATCAAAGCATCTACTGCACGTATAAAAGCAAAGTCGAATCATGTTTTCAGATTTTGAACAATTTGTATGATGACATTGAATAATTCAACTAGATTCAGAAAATATGACGTGTACCGAAAATATCAAGAAGTATCAGTTAACAGTTGTCCTGCCATAGAAAAAGTTTTGCGCCACCTGCCAAGCAGGTTCTCTGGACCCCCACTGTAGCAATGTGCTATTATCACTTCTTGATGCAATAAGTAACTAACTCAATTTTACATAATCACAAAAGTAAAAACAGTAACACCAATGCTTTATAGAAACGTCATTTTGATAGCTGACAATCATCGATGACACATTCATAGTGCAGTTTAGAGCTCAACATTTATGTCTGCCGTCTGCATGTTATTAGCAATTAAGAGTGATATTAATTTAGCATATATCGGCACTTTAGTGGAAAAAATTGAGTCCGATGATGCCAATTAAGTCGCGTTCTATGAATGCAATAAAACTTTTATACCGAAAGCATAATTACAAAACATACAAAATGCATAAAAAACATATTCCTATGTTTACTAGCGTGTGCATCTCGATCATCATATATATGCTATGCACCTATACTCTGCTTATGATCACAATTTGCTAAAGAAAAGGCGAAGCAAAATCTTGATCTAATGATAGCATTTAAATGCATCAAGTGTATGGGAGCTGATAGAATTCAATTGCCTAGAACTGCAAGCAAACTTTGGTCTCTATGGAGGCTGTCATTATCAAGAGTGAGCAGAGTCAATCATAATTGTGTGTGCGTCGGTGTGCAAAGCGGAAAATTTCCCATTTTTTCAAAATTTTCGTTTTTATAATTTAATATTTTCAAAAAAGTAAATCCACCGAATTGTTTAAAACATAACATAATCTAATTTAAGAAGTGTTTCAAACGCTCAGGATTCTTTATTACAGCAAAATTAAAGGCCTAGTCGTTGTGCACAGGCTCTTTATGGACCGTGGTCTGCGCATAAAAAGATATTTCGGCTTCTAGTTTCAATAAGTATTCAAAAATTATTATGGTGGGTTTTCATCGCCATGTGCATGATGATGAACAGATGTTTTTACAAATAAAACATAGTCGTTGTATTGAATCGACGAAATGCATACGATTGAACTTGAATATTGGATGAATCAGAGTAGGGAATAAAGTATTTCCTTCTCTGTGGATGAACTTTCAAATTCTTGGATTCATCGAATAGTAGCTTGCTTATGAAAACAGAGTCATATTTTTAGAATTTACCTTGACTACATGAAATTGCATTGCCCCATGAAGATATTTCCGGATTACGTAAGCAATAAACAAACATGAGGATATTTTCCCCCAGTAGTAGGCCTACGTCTCGAGACGTCTCAATGCTGCAAAGTTTTGTCGTCAAGATGTCATTCTTTGTTTACAAGTTGAAATCCGGGAAAAGTGATCCATTTAACTTCCTTGTAAGCTACAAAGATATACCGCAATAATAAAAGCTTCCACTTATAGTTCCCAAACCTTGTTGGATTTACGGACTGTAGTGGCCACTAAAGCCTATCCAACGTTTTAGGATAGGCCTAAATGAGCAAAACTAAAGGGGGTGTGTCACACGGGCAAGTTTGTCGTCCAAAAAGGTTGCCGATAAGTTTGTTGAAGTGAAGTTGGATGAAAATGTATACTGTTGGGATGTATCATCAATGGCGTCTTCTCCGTTCCTGCGAGGCCTTCGGCGCATCCTCAAAAATAGTTTTCCAACAATTATAAAAATGAAAAGTGTCATCATTCATTTAAATTCGATTGCTTCTCGTGATAGCTGTGCACAGCTTTCCGTCTCAAAATCAGACGCTTAATCTCAGAGCTAACAGTTTTGCAGCACGTGCTCGAATCACAGCTGTTTTCTTCGAACAATTAGACACACAAGCCAGTCGTGCGTCCAGCCGGAGCACTGATGTTCAGACAGGGAAAGAGAGTTGTGTGTGTGTGAGGCAGTAAGCGCACGCGCCCGCGACAATATTGGCTTTCCCGATAGACATAATGCTTTGCCTTCTCCAATTTTTGCAATGAAATTCTCACAGATCTAATAATAATAGTAGATGACGAAGTCACTGCATCTTTGCGTGTCGGACGGTGAAGCGGGAAAATGTTCCATGAATTCCATGAAATTCAATTCTGACTGGCGTTGGAATGTTCTATATCACATCGCAGGATACATAGTTCGGAAACTGAAAGATAAAATTGATTGTACCATCTGCATTGATGCTCTGTTTGACAACATCTCTAGTGATTCAAATGCCGGGAATTTAGATGTAAATTTTGCTCAATTTCTCGCTGTGAAACAGAGAGGTGGTTTGTTGACAGCAAGTTATGGGGTATTTTCTGTTGTTTTCGTTGCAGAGGCTATTTTCCGATCAATATTTCCAGGTGTGACTGATGTCTCACTCTTGCCTAAGGAAAAACATATTGACATTAAAATTGAGAATCTTGTGCTACAAAAGGTTGATAGGATCACAATTTTCCCCGATATCAGTGGACATATATTTGACAATGACCTTGGAAGTGAATCTGATCACATTATCAAGTTGATCCGTATGATTTGCAATTCTTACGTGAAAATTCGACTACTCAGGTACGGTAAGCTGTATTTTGAGAGAAATATTTTTTGTTCTTCAACACAATCTAGGCAGCAAGCGACAAAAGCAGTTCTGTTTAGAGGAAAGTAAATATTCTTCTCCTGATTTGCAGTCGTTTTTACTTGCATGTGATGTGACCATGTATTTTTTATATAGTCCTAACATTATTAAATAGCGGCTTCACGTACAAAAATGACATGTTTAAAAATGAACTATCACACTGATTTTTGCGTAATTTTTGATAAATAACTCCTCTTTATTAAATTGTGTTTTAATTGGGACTTGCTGATATCGATAAATTTTTGCCTCATCTTCTTGATAAAACTGAAATGTTTGCGCACATTCTTATTTTCATGCCATGTTTTAGATCATTCATTAAAATATCACAGTGCACACATTCGCAATATATACCGGTATACATGTATATACATCACTAATCATTTGTCAAAGGTCGACGGAGAACTTTGAAATGAATTCCGCCCTGTAAGTGTAATCAATCCTTTGTCTCTTCCTATCGCCAAAGCGTTGACGGCGCTGTTTGTTGCCTTTACTTCGGAGCAGTGCGATAACGTAAACATGCTTCACGCCTTCGCGTTGCCTCGTCATCTACTCCTATTATTAGATCTGTGGAAATTCTACACGATTCTTGATCGAGGCGCGGTACCTAAATATAGTAAGGGAAGTGCAACCCAATTGTTCCCGGATTCGCTTAATGTCAGAAAGGCACTACGTCGACAGTAGCAGATGACTGACGTTCAGACAAGAATGTGATCAGCACAGATCTAGAAAGGGATAGATGGACTACTCCCCGATTTGCGTGAAGCCGGCTTTCCCTGCCACGCGCGCTCACAATCCCCGTATGTAGGCAAGAAACAAATGTTGACATGCACGTGTCTGTGAGAATGTAATGTCTTCTAGATCTGTGGTGATCAGATGATGAGCGTTCTCCAATGAATGCAGAGTAATGCATCTGACTCGAAAACCCAGATTCGGTGGAATTCCATAATTTGTTTTTACGTGATTGATGTGACGCTATGTTGAGTATTGCAGATGAGATCATAACCACGCCTTTCGTCCGAAGGGAATATACTGAAAAGATGACAGTCGTCAAGCAAGGTAGGTCAACACCTGATATAAAATGAAAGTAGTCACTGAGAAAGAAATAAGAAACACTACACAAGACATTTTAATGTATCAAAATTTCAAACGTGAGTGGCTGACCGGCCGTGAGAAACACAGGAAACTGTTGGCCTTGCCTCTTTTTTTCTCGAGATAATGCGGTCTCAGCTCCTTGAGAAAGGCGGTTAAGCGACATGAGCAATGTGCACATTCACTTGGCCTTAAATAATTTTCGGGATGTTGTTATTAAAAATTCATTTAAATTCATGAAAATTAATGTTGCAACATAAAAGTGTTTGGTATAGAAATAGTATTCCAATGCCGAGTGAAGGCCTATGGTCTGGGAGCACGCGACGCCACTGTATATCATGTTGTTGGGATTCCGTAAAATGATAATAGTTTTAATTAATAGATTCATGCCGTTTATTACTCGATATAATAGCTGTATTATACTCCATTGATTCATGATGATATAGTAACCATTGAATTACATATACACCATTGACTGTCCTCTCCTTCCAGTGTTTTCAAATGACCATTTATCATTATTCTATCATTTGTAAATATCATTTTGTATCACCGTATCATCATACCTCATCATCTCGTTTTTCACTTTTCACTGTACATTGCATCATCTAACGTGATTTCTTTGGAAAAATATATGTTCTGATATTCTGTCAAACAAAGCAAACTTGTTGGCAAACTTTGTTGATTTAAATCTAAAAATGGTACTTGCTTGCTTTGAGAAACAGACTTTGTGAGAGGCAGAGCCCATAGAGTAAGTATATTAGGTAGAGTGGTAACTCCGCATTTATTAAATCCCCAATGTGTATACACTTTCGATTTTATTAAATGAACTCAAGGGAGATACACGTCGTATTGTCACCAAATGTGTGATATGCATAATTTTGCAGTTTTGCAGAAATTGTACGTAATTGAGTGATCATGACTGTATAATGCAGAAGGAATGATGGTATTTCACAGATTCTCATGACAGCCTTGGAGATTTAATGTTTGTTGAATGAGAAATTCGATGGGTTCTTTTTACTTTCATGCTCAACCTCAAGAGTATTTCTTAAGCGCGATCATATCATAGCTATAGCCACTGGCAGAGCAAAATCACATAATCAAAGACTAATTAACTTTGAAAGATGTAAATGTGGGTCCACATCACTATTCAGATTCAAGAAATGAAACATGAATTTAGTGATCGAATCACAAAATCATGCCGGTGAAAATTGAATTTAAAACTTGAAATTTGAGCCAAGAAATTAAGCACGAATAATATTGTGACTTTTTCACGAAAACTTCCATTATAAAGCGGTTTATGAAATTCCCTTGATAATCAGCTTGATTTCCGCTTAGTTAGGATGCTAATTAGCAAATATTCATTCCTTTTGATATCCATGTTTCAGAATACTTATATAGGAGAGTCACCTCGGTATACATGTAGTATATAAATTGGTAAATTTTGACTTTTTGCAAAAGTGCTCGAATAATTTTTTGGACCACGGGAACGTAATCTCCGCAAAAAATTGAATCTTTTGATATAAAAATTTTCACTGTATACAGATACTTTTTTGAGTCGACACTCTACCTATATATCCCTACTCTATGGCAGAGAGTAGAAAGTGGAAAATCAAAAGTGTTACTTTTGGTCATACAGACTCATGACTCCACTTTGCAGTCAGAGTGCGCCAGAGAGGATATCTTCGTTGCGAAAGAAAAACTGTGGGCCTCAATAGCCATTATTGCTGCTGCAAAGAAGAGCAAGAAGAGATGTAGTCGGAAATGGCTGACCCACCGGGACAAGCGATGAAAAAAACAACGGCCACCTACGTGTGTTGAATCCTTTATTATGCGCATGTTATAGTGCATTATCTTTTTCTAATTTCAAAACGTGATCCAAACTACATTGGATGTTGTTACAATAGCCTATCATGCATTCCGAATTCAGTAAAAAATCAATACTGTAATTATTACAACCGGTTTCTGGGTTGCAAAATCCCTTCTTCAAGAAAGATACTATAATTAAAAATTGACCTCGTCCTCAAGTGAGAATCAAGAGTTCATGCTTCCGTCAACCACACATACATCGCCAAAAATCGCGGAAGTGTTACCACAGATGTGATACCGTAAAGACAATAAATGGATTTCCCGGATCACTCCATCCTGGCACGCCATCACCATCGTCATGTCAGTGATCTTCAGCCAATCAGTAAACAGAAATAGAGCAAGTTGGATGAAAATATTTTACTAGTTGTATCACTGGTTTCAGCAAACTTACGACAAGTTCTCCACCAAGTTTGCTCGTTTGACATCCGCAGCTAACTTATCGGCAGACTTGTTGGACGAAAAGTTTGCCCGTGTGACAGCCCCTTAGTAATGCGCATTGAGTTACTCAGAAAAAGTAATCCGCATTATGATGTCTGCTTGCTCAAAGCGTTTAAAATGAACATCTGGTGTTAGATTGATTTAAGTTCAATATTGTACCCTCAGTCAGAAGAAAATTATCGTTGATTTTGATCCAGAAGTGATACGAACAAAGACTGTAAATATATAAATGATTAATATATTTACTGTGATAATATAAAGACTGTAAACTCCGCGAAAATTTGGAAACTACTCCTCAAAATGTATACTACTCGTTGAGGACAAAATGGCAGAAGTATACAACAAGTCTATAACTTGCTGCAGTCTAGAAGTCGAAGGTACCTCAACCGTAAGCGAATTTATGATGAAACATCGAACTGGTGGAATAAGGCATTATAGAGCAATTGAAGGAAACAATCATTTCAAATTGTCCATAAAGTCGCCACATTATCATGACTCACTCATCAAATTTTTTATTCGCAAAAATTTTATTTATTCACAAAATACAGATTCAATACTAATTTGTTGACAGACGTAATTTAATTGCTTGTTTGTCTCTTATGTGTTGATACTTATGATATCACTGAAGCAGCAACAGAAATCAAGTGCGCGGAATTGAAGCATGATTTTTGTTGAGCTATGGTAATAATGCTCGAATCTAACAGCTCTGCTTCGAATAGTAGATACCTTCGTGCTTTCTGCTCCCTTTTCTTTAACAATTAGTGATCGATTAATAACTATTGGCATGTTGGTGGGATTTGCTTAAAAACTGACAGATTACAAGCGAAGCAGCAAATTAATACTAGCTTTGGCATCTGCCGATACATAACCTAGCATAGTAGATCCTGTCTGTGCAAGAAAACAGGCATTAATTATGAGGAAACATAGCTTTATTTTGTAATAGCATCTTGATTGGAGTCACAAACGATATCTTCCTAGCAGCATGCTGCTGTCATGACTTCTTTTTCATTATCACATCAGTACATACTCTCTCTGCTTGGTTTTTCGGCAGACTAAAATTGAGAGCAACATTTGCTTTTGTGTGCAGCAAAACATAATTCACAAAAGCATCTAATTCCATCCACGCAGTCAAGACATTGACGAATGTGTTTATGTATCATTTATAACAATTGAACTTACTTTGAATTTTTGGAAGAAATCAATTCACCAGGACAGCATTATCAAAAACCGTCCATTATCTTTGGGTGTTGTTGTCTTTGTTGAAGCCAGTTGATCAATGTCAGGAGCCAATACTGAAAATGGAAGTCTGATGATAATAATCTATCAGAATTCCATCCACTCAGTCGAGGCAGTGACGAATGTGGGCTTGATCGGTCATGTTACAACACCATTTGTTAGATAGTAAATCTGAAAGACATTCGACATCAATGAATTGTAAATATAATGAAGGTCGCAACAATGAGAATATATTCACAGCCGTTGGTCATGAAGTGTATAGTTATAGTATCAATAGTGCTTTGGCTCTACTAAGACACACTAGATTCATTTTTTCACGCACATCTGTAAGTTGATAATTAGGGACGCTAGCACTGAGAAGTAAATAATGGAAGCTGGCTGTTCCTACTAAATGCCGAATTTAAAGAGAATCAATATTCTAACTGATAAAAATCTATCTGTATCGTACAATCAGGACAATTGAGTTCAATTTTATGACGTCACAATCAGTCTACGAGAATATATTTTGCCAAACTAATTGCTCGAGCTGCAATTTCTGTTTCTCAGATGAATATTCAGAAATTCCCTCGGGTTATGACTTCACTAATGAGTGGTTATTCAATATCCATAATAGAAATTGCTTTGCCACTTTTCCACTAACAACTCCCGGCGGTTCAATATAAAGATACATGTAGCCTCTTGAGGACAGGTTAGCTCACCTCGTCCTATTTTTAAATGCCAAATCTGCCCAGGTGGCGTACCTCGTCCTCGGCACCTATAGGCTGATTTTCTCATGTGCTCAACTCGGCAGTTGAATAACAAGGACGAGCTCGTCCTCCATCCTTAACAACTTAGATATTAGCAGTAATTATGAATTCAGTATCAATATAAATACAGCATAATTCAATATGAAATCAGTAAAATCATAGAAAACTACTGTATATTCTCTTATTTTCTAAGTGGAAGTATTCCACTACATGCTATCTAGTCACCATCATTAAGTATTTCAATCTGATTATGAAATTAAATAAAGTTTTATGAATAGAACGGTTGCTTGTTCAAGGCAACGATATTATCAAACCAACCGATGTCTAATGGAATTCAGTGTAATTAGCTTCTTTGTTGAACAAAGTTTGAGGGAAGAACACGGGCATAGACACATCAGTTGTCACTCAAAAAACTTAATAGAGAAAAGTGAAAATAAAAAAATTAGATTAGTGATTAAACTGATCTAGGGAAAGATAAATAAGTATACAAAGACGACTAAAAGCAGAAATAAACAAAAGACAGAATGGAAAAATATATGGAAAAGTGAAGAAATAGTGAAGGTATAGGTAGAGAAAAAAAGAAGCAATGCTGTAACTACATGCTCCTGCATAATAAAAATCGAGTGAAAATTAAGTGACTACGTCGTGCTTTTAACTGAAAACTAGTTACAAAGCAACATATTGAACGATTACCTCCTGATAACATGTTACATGCACTGACTGAGGGCAACACAAATACGACTTGTAAAAACTATGAAATCTGCGACGTAGTAATTTTAAAAGTGAATTAACTGTGCACTTTAAAAAATATTACCATGTGTGGCAGTCAATATAAGCGGTTAATACCCTCATCCGCAAGTCATTTCCATGTAACAATAATGAAGGTGTGTACTACTTATACACATTGAAATGATCTATAGAAAACGGCAACACCCCATTTTCAAGTGGCAGGTGCTAGGTAAGATAATAAAGGAATAAATTCAATATTACTTCATTTGGGTTTATGACTTTTGGGTTGCCTTAGTAATGATAAACTGGGATGAAATAAAAATGATTTTTTTCATAAAATTTAAAAGACTATATATGTATTCAAACATATTTGAATAATGAAATTTTGAAACATATTTAAATATAAAAATGTTTTGCAGTCTTCAAAAACAAACTTGAAGCTGTGGAATTTTTCGACTATTTGAATTCTTTGCATAAAAGTATTCAATTTACCATGGAAAATGAACAAGAAAAGCAAATCAAATTTCTCGCCGTTATTGTCCACAAAAATGCAGATAAATTTGAGACTGAATGGACTTTGAAAGACACCAACATCGGTATTATGTTCCTAACGAATCGTTCGCTCCTTTCAAGCACAAAACTACTGCTATTTGATCCTTCATTTATCGTGCTAAGCGCCTCTCTAGCAAAGATATTTATTTCGAGAGTTCTTGTAATAAAATCGCATCCATTGTTTATTAACAATGGTTTTCATACTAAAGTCATCGAAAAAATTAGAGACAAAATTTTGAATTCCGGACCTAGTAATGGTCAAAATGATGATGATTTGGACCGTGATTGCATTTATTGACGATTACCGTTCATCAAAGAAAACAAACTCTCAAAACTGTTCACTCGATCAATCGCATCTTGCCCGACACTTGCAAATTATCTGTCGCCTTCGATACTTTCAAAACGAGCAAACTGTTTCCGAACAAAGATGCCTATGAGTTTCGCCTCTAATATTGCATACAAATTCAAATGTTGGCAATGTGACAATTGCTATATTGGCGAGACTCGTAGACACTTTATCACCAGAATTCGTGAACACTTAAAAAGTAGACTAATATGCTAGACTACCATACTTGGTAGATCTAAAGATACTGAGATAACCAAACACGTTCATAGAAATAGCTATGACAATTTCCAGATAGTTTTTCGCACAAAGTAAACGCGCACTGCTGAAAGTCTGATCATGAAACAAATCAATAGTTCAACCTTGATGAACGAACACGAGTCTACAGTTCCAATTTTGTTGTTTTAGCATTTTATTGAATTCCGCAGTTTTAGACGGAATTGTAAATGCAAATCAGTTTCTATTGCATTGTTTTTAGCATGTACTCAATTTCTGTGTTTTTAGACGCAATTGCCAAGAGTTCTTTTAGCTTTGACAAGTTCTCAATTGATGTATTTGATGGTTTTATCTGCATTGTAACTTTGTCCTGAAGATATGTCCAATAATGACATGAAATCGATCGACAACACTTGTCGTTTTTATTTTAAAATACAATGTACTTAAACAAATATGAAATTTTTATAAAAAATTGACAGTTTTCTTTTCGCATGCAGACATAAAATGTAACAATAAGCAGATCTGATTATCGTTCACAATATACATTGTCGCATTAAAACCTGGTTTGTGATTTTCAAATCGAAATGCAAATCCCATGACTTTTGTAACGTCTGGTGGCAGACCGATATTGCATAATAATCGCTTCAAAAATTCATTACAGTAAATACTAGTGCGCTTGTATGCATAACGCTCTCTTTCTTTCTCTCGACTGCCTGAACATAGTTTTATTTGTTGATATCAGTGAAAGTAAACAATTTTTGGCATGCTGCACAAAGATGCGCAAAAATTCATTCTTGTTTATGACAAAAATGAGATAAATTCAATCATAGTAACGTGACATTAGACAGGTAAAATCAATGCGGTATGTGAAAGCCTAGAAAAAATATTAAGTTACCAAAGGACTTTATCTGTTTTATTGGTTTTCACATACTGTAGTGATTGATTTTGCTTGTCTAATGCAATGTGATCAGATTATTTTTATCCAAAAACCGCGACAAAACCGATAGGCCTTTACAGATAATGATAGTTGCTGACACAAACAGCGAATTATAATATATGTTGTTGGGTAATATCGTCAAACCCATACTGTGACAATCATTGAATCTTCATCCTTACGCGTTATGTAAACTGACTATTGGTAGCCTGCTTTTCAAATATCTGTTCTCTGTTTGATTTAACGTTTCATCTATTTTTTGTTATCCTGACTAATTCATAGCAGAGGACTGAGAAAGTGGCGAAATATAGTGCACAACCTTCACTTCGATGGTGTGACTTAATAATGAACTCCGCATGTGATTCTGGTGTTTGTTTTTCGTATCTACAGTATATGGCAATTTACTGAATGCTTTTTCCATTTCCAGTTTTTAGCACATTTCTTCAATCGGTGTTCAGGACTCATTACCTCCTCATTATGAACAATGACGGATTCTTAATATATTTTCATCCATACAGGATGTACAAATAAATGTGTATATCTGCAATTGTTTTTCCATAACTTATTATGTAATAATCAATTTCATGATATTTGGTTAATGTTGATCCCTGAAATGCATAATAAAGCTTTTTTTGGTTTATGTAGTATATTGTTTTATTTGTATCTTTTGCTTTCTACGACTGAGAGAATTCGATTCTATTTCGTCGTTGCATGAAGATGTCAACTATATAAATATTTGAAACAATTCAGTAATTTTCTTGTCACCAAATGTGAATTGTTTATGTATTTAAAATACTATGATTATATGAACTAAAATACTATATGTTCATGGAATCGTGAATTTTCCTCTTTATATCAGAGGTGTTGTCGTGCCTTGTCATTGGTTAAACGCTTGTCAGTCAATGGCAATGACAGCTGCATTATATGGCAAGCTTACATTTCATTTGTATACTCGAGAATTTCATTTCGTTGACCTGTTATTTGTGACATCCCTACGAAATTGCTTACGAAACTCGATCGTTTGGAGCGCATCGTCAAGCGTTGGGGACTCATCACCATTAAGCTTCCACTGAAAGTCAGACTTGATCGAGGCTGTGTCAAATAGATTCGAGAAGTTGCTAATCACGCACACTGTCATCCTCTCACATCTTTTTTTATTGTTCGTGCGCCAAATAGGCATGCAAGACACTCTCGCAAATTGTTGATGCCGTTTTGCAAACCTGCGTTCTACAAGTCATTTGTCAGATTTTCTTCCGAAGCGTGATTTCTTCTGTACACATCTCACCAAAAACCGCTATTTTGTATTTTGGTTTATCAATAAAGCATCATTATTATAATAAGAAAATACAGTTTATTTAATGTTTAATCACTTCTGTGTTCACATTTCTGCCTCCCTCAGTAGCATTGTTTCCATATGGTTTTCTTGTACACGATAAGAAACTAATGTTGTATCGAAACTCTTTATTTATAGTTGAAATGGCAATAAAATCAGAAATGCTGTTTATTTCGTATTTTCTGTCTGAATGTATGTCAGGCAACATTTGCCATTTTTAAAAAAGTTGAAAAACTGCTGGTATGGCATGTCAAAATTAAGCTTCACATTAGGCATTGCCTTGATTGTATCTGCAAGTGAATTTTAGCACTGAAACACGGCAAAACCGGAACATGCATGTGTCCCGAAAGATACTTTTCAGACGCCGGGACAAAATCGCCAAAACCGGGA
Organism: Prostheceraeus crozeri; assembly: GCA_907163375.1. Classification (NCBI taxonomy): domain Eukaryota; kingdom Metazoa; phylum Platyhelminthes; order Polycladida; family Euryleptidae; genus Prostheceraeus; species Prostheceraeus crozeri. The sequence continues at coordinate 12,655 of CAJQUW010011648.1, read as the reverse complement.
AAGTTCCGGTAAAACCAGGACCTATGCTCACGCTGGTCTACTAATGTCACGTTATTGTGATTGAATTTATCTCATTGCAGCGAACTATCAGTTAGCGCCAACGCTCAGCAAAAAAGTAAAAATAAGTAACACACACTTGCATGACTATCGTGTCTGACGTATTCTTGATAGCTTAGGTCTAACATTGATAATGAAAAAGGAAATTTCAAATATAACAATAAATTGCAATTTGTAACAATGAAATACGTTTATCTTCATTGTGACTTCTTTACTACTCCATCTTCATACAGCCTAGCTGTCTAAAAACTGATATTAACGAATCCCGTAAAAATAATGTGATCCTGTGATCTCGGAATCGAAAACCTTAGCTGCGTGCACATAACAACTGTGGTCAAAGTAGAATATTTCTCTATGAGAAAAATTAATTCCGATATTTGATCGATACCGGGATTGAGCTAACCTGAGGCAATGTAGGCAAAAACTGTGGTCTACTCATCAATTTGCCTCCGAAAATCTCAATCCCGGGGGTTGGCTAATTCCTAATCCCACCGTTCAATCCCAGTTTTGAGTGATTCGCTTATGTTCATTTTGCTAATTTCTCAATCCCAGGATTGGAATTGTCGGTCTGCAGCAACTAGCAAGGCGCAGCCGCTGCCCGAGTTATCAAGCAGCGAACATGCTTTGTAATTTCATAGTGAATCTCACTTCCGCTTGTGTCGTCTCCCCGAAAAAAGATAAGCTGCTAAAAACATGTACAGTCTATTTGCTAAAAGTTATGTACAATTCCGAGCTTTCGCGAGCCGGCTCGCATTATCAAGGTTTGGCAGGTTTCGCTCCTGCCAAACCTTGATAATGCGAGCCGGTCTCGCGAAAGCTTAGACATGGAAAGTTAAACATAATCCACTGGTCTGCGGGCTGACTTAGGTTGACAACCTTTGATCTCCATGAATGTGTATTATTTCTCATACGATGATGAAAATCATCCCAGCAGCCATTTATAACAGAATATAATGCTTACTAATTCAAATTATTAATTGAAGTTGTCCTAATGAGGACTGATTGCGTTCTCCAATCCGCCAGTGTACAGATGCAATGCTACTGCAACCATTGGATTAATCTGCTGCGCTCTTAAATGATAGTGACAAACAAAAGTTCTTCAACAATGGAGACCACCTTCTCCCATTGGCACCAAAGTCACCGTCGCTGCATTGATGAGAAATGAAGTCCTTCTTCAGTTGTGAACTACTCGCACTTGTTCTTTTATCTTCCTTCGTGGTTTTACTTCTCAACTTCGCGTTTTGAGAGCTTATTTTCTGAAAAATCAATTAAATCATGAGCAACTAAATTGAAGATGTTTCATAAATCACGCATAAGATTTTACTTAATTAGTCATTTGACTGAACTTCATTTTTGTATTGCAAAGTTCTACGATAAATTCTGCGGAAATAGATGAAAGCCAGTCCTAAAACATAATGCATAGCAGTAACACAACAGGATAATAGCGATATAATCTTATCAAAATAATAGCACAATAATATCATTATTGATAAACCATAACGTAATGATATGTCGATATATCGCGAATTCCGTCAATGTAGTGCTCCATGTATGAAAACGAATTCTGATATACGTATATAAACGAAAGGTGATCATATGAGCTCTCACAAATTTTCCCAGTATAACAACAGATATTCCTATAGTCCCATAGCAGTGTTTCCCAACCGAGGAGAGATCACCAGGGGGTCAAGGGATGATTTTTTTTGGGGGGGGCGAAACTTTAGGAAATATGCCAGGGGTTCACAAGAGGACCAGAAGCTACTCTTTTCAATACATCCCTACCATACTTCTGCAAATCACTTAGTATACTGTGATCGGACGTCATGAACAATCATAATTTTCATCATGATCATTTCACTTTGTTGACTCCAAACCTGTCACCTTGCTGAGCTCTGAGCTACAAGGTTCGAAAAGGCACGTATTAATTCAAAGACTAAGTTATTCAGCATTGTCAATAAGTTAGAATTCAGGCATAGGAAACTCATGAGACACGACTTCGCGATCACTTGCCAATTTTGCCATGCTTCCGATCATATGCCATGCGTCCGTGGTTTGATCATCATAGAGCATGTCCTTCCACACATGAATGACTTCCGGCATCAATTCCAGGATTTGTAAGAAATGCAAGAAATGCAAAGCTGCCTAACTCAGTCATCTGTTTACAAAGCTTAGCATTAAGAACTGCTACCAAATGGAGCTGGTTGACAATTCGAACGGAGTTGAATGAGCAAGAAGGTCAGGATACACTGAAGTATGCCATCGAAAACCAAGAATATAGTACAACCCAGGTTTGAAAAGTGTACATTTGATAACAGTGTCTTCCTTGGAGGTCAAACCAGTCTTGAATATGTGGAACCTTTGGAAACTACTTCAGTAATCACAGTACATAATTTAGTCAACCATTGAAGATTTGTGGAAATCTGAGAGGACAGCACACTTAACATCTTTCAAATTTTTCACTTCATTATGGAATGACACTGCACCAAAATAAGCAGAAAATTTTGTTTGCTTTGAATTTTTGAACGAGTTTCATTTGAAACGTGCTATATTTAAAAAAATGCATCTCGGCATCTACGTGTTTATGGTTATCCAGATAATCCAACCAAGGCCTATAAATCGCTAACTTCCTGAAGCTCATTGGAGCGGCAGCTCTAACTGCATTTCGAAAATTGAATAAAATCCTATTGAAATTCAACTCTGTGACATTGATCTTGTATTTTTCTTTAATCGCATATTGAGTACGAGCTAAAAACCCTCAGAGCCAATTAATTAAATTGCAATTCAATAACTAGGTAAATCAAGGAAACCACAAATACCGGTACATGGAAATTATGTACTAAGTTGTCATATTTTAACGCCACAAATTTAGTAGATCTTTCAGACGAATTCAAAGTCCGGATATCTCGATCTTCAATCCCAGGATTTCAGAAACAAAAAATTAACCAGATTTCCTGGACACAAACTTCAGTCGGAAACAGACGTATTATTTCGTTCTCCGCATGGTAAAGCCAGTGAGCACATAGTGCTGAAACCTTACAAAAAATAAGAAGTAAAACATCAGGTACATTGAAAATACGATGTCTTGGTATCAATAAGCAGGAGTATTGAAATATAGTCTACTTTTATATATCAACAAGTTGGCCTGCAAAAAACAAGCACACAAGTGAGACAAAAACTCGCAACGTGTGCACACTGAACTAATATAATGATAACGCAACACAGATAACTTGGATAACCGCTTAACTAGCTTCATCATGCTTACGCAACGCAACTGCTGTATTATTTTCTTCTCCGATAACTGTGATCTCAAGCACTTGATTTGCCGCCTCATTTTCGTCAAAGTTCGCCAACAAATACTTACTTCCATGCAACTTGTTTCGCGCTGTAGTTCAACAGGATCTAAAAAATATTCGCAAGGGTCCACTTCGTCTTCATCCCTTTCAGATGCAGGTGCTGGATTATCAGGGCGGTAGGAAGGTATTAGAGCAGGAGCAGGTAGGTCTCTACTTTGGCGGTAAATTTGGCATTTTCGGACTTGGACTGATGGATTCCACCCTTATTACGAATGAACCTTTACAAGCACCTTTAATTACAGTTTGAGATTCATATATTAATGTTGGGTAGCTCAACTTCTTCCTCGTCAGTCTTGAAGCAAAATAGTCAGACATTGTTAGATATTACGTTTTGGAGGCAACATCTACAGTCCTAATTATAGACAGATAAGTTTAAGTGAACATTTAGATGTATGTGGACGAAAATCTTTTTCTACTTTACCTTTTTATAAGATGTTTTCTGATTGTGATGTAGAGAGAAAAAACAAAGAAAGATATTTCACAGAATCCTTTGATCCATCACTCAATTCGACCTAATTATCTTACCCTCAACAGAAATCTATGCATTACATAATCCTATAGGACTTTGAAGATATGCTCCAAATTTCCATGTTATTTCTAATGACTAACTTTATGATGTGTATTTCAAATTTTGTAAATACCATGTTATCTAAATCTCATTACTTATAAAGCATCTGAAGAAAAGAAAGCGCTTATGCCTATAAGCAAAAGTTGTGTTTTTAATTTTAATTTCATTATATATTTTCCAAGCAGTATGGGCGACAATTTGTGTTTTGTGAAATTGATCAATATTTAGCTTCCTGTAAAAATGCCAATCATGGAAGCACATTTCGATCACCCCTATGCATAGAAGGATTTACGCACTAGTGCCTAATCGGAGATTACTCATTCCAATTAAGTTATCAGTTACCTTGTACGACTACTGAAATAAGTATATTCGTTACTAAGAATTCAATAGACCGCAATTCATTAAATTGTTTTCGATACCACAAGAAATCATAACAATGTGCATGCAGCTTTAAGTAGAATACAAAATGCATTTCGATTTTTTTCTTTATCATTCCATAAAACCATACGAATTAAGAGATGAACAATTCCATAAATAACGCACGGGCGTTCTGACACACAGTCGTAATTTCTCATCATGACTTTATCCATGTAAATTGCACCATACCATGCCAAATTAGTCTGAAATATTAATCACTTTTCAAATATTCAAAAGTACTCCCTCTTTCGACGCTAGAGGTCAAAAGGTCACTGTAGAGCACGGACCACGCAATATGGAAATTTACGGAAAATCTGGTATTCCATATATGTTATGATGAAGAAGGAAAGCCTACTTACATGCACCTGCTCTGTCCATGTCCAATGTCCAACCTGCTCGTACATGAACAGGTTCAGGCATGGAGCTTATTTGGCTGCATTTATATTGAATAATAAACAAATACTGCGTGACTATACAATTATTGCTGCCTTTCACTCTTTTTGTCATGGATTACTAGCGTAAGAGGTGTTGAAATTTCAGGAAATCCGAAATATCCTTGCCCTCTGAACAAATTCCCTTGAATCTTGCATTTTTCTGCTCAACTAACCATGCTTTCTTGTGTTCTCACTTCATCACTAACACAACTTCTTGTTCTAAGTCGACTTATTTTCATTCACATTGAAAATTAACAAAAAGATATCGTGCTATTTCACAGCGTGTGAGAATCTGCAGAGAATACCGCATGTTTATGAGCTTAAATCTACCGTCATCTAGAAAAAACTCAAGCTAGAAACTGAAACTTCCAACGTAGATATCATTGTGTAAAGTTTTTAATATATATAGCTATAATATTTTTAAAACTGTAATGTTTTTAAGTGATGATATTGATAACGTTTTTGAATGATGATCTTAAGTTATTTGATCAACGTTACTTGGAAGATATAGTGAGACGACAATATGGAGTGCCTTCGGAAGTCAATTTACGGAGTTATTTATTTCAGTCTGACTGTAGGTACAGGTCTACTCGAGATTCGTTAAATGTATACACTATTCCTAATTCTTGATCAGTGTTATAAGTGCGCTTGGTGAGCCCAAGCTTCCTAAATAATTCAAGTAAACTGAACTCCTCTTACTATCGCTCTCGACTTTAAGCGCTATCAGTCTGAGGCGAAAGGACAGGCGACTCCGCTACGAATATTATTTTGAAGTAGGGAAATTAAGTTCACGCACTAACTCTTGCTGATAACGATGGTCCTGTGAAACGTGCACGACCAGACTTGATTCCAAGATCCGGTTCGGGCCGGGTGTCGGTAAAAGGGTAATGTAATTGAGTGTATCCTACTACCGATTTCTTGCAAGTCCCTTTTCTGACTCCCGGGCTGCCTGCTACTGCTCTGACAATAAGATCAAAAACAAGTTAAATAGAATATAAATATAGCACTCGTTATTCAACGGAAGGATAATATGTATATAATTATGACAAGAAAAATGCTGGCGACTAAAACAGAACTAGATAGCCAGAGATTATCTAGGAAATTGCTACTACGGATTACGAGGAAGTCCTTGTCAATGTTAGAGTATGGAATTGATCGTATACGTTACCACCGTTTTGTCTCTCCGTTTGATGTGTCACTCCAAAAAGTTCCTCTCCCGTTAGACAGGCAAGACTGACTAACTAAAACCAGTCACTTCGACCAAAGTCTAGGTCACGTCTGACCGAAGCCTGAATCAAAGTACGAGTAAGTATATTAGCCGGAATCGAAGGTCCCGTCCAAGCATCTGTATCGCTTTATAAAGTAATTTCTTCTCGAACCATTGGCCATCCACTCACAGCTCTGGGATTCTTAGTCGGGTCCATAAGATAGCTAATTGGTGATTATCACTATTTCCATTAACACGCCAGTACTTTGTAAGCAATTCTGTCAACATCCCAATATTGGTTCTCCCTGACCACACAAGTGTAAGACACCATCTTAAAAGCTTTTTTTAGTCGGGTCCATAAGATAGCTAATTGGCGATTATCAATATTTCCATTAACACGTCAGTACTTTGTAAGTAATTCTGTTAACATATCAGTATTGGTTCTTCTTGACCACACAATTGTAAGACGCCATCTCTGGAGAGAAAAATGTTTGAACTGTCTTTGCTTATTTCCACTGCCATGACCATGGTCACTTTTTGGGTGGTACTGTCGCCATTCTGATATCAGCTCTCTCACGTTCCACAAATAGTGTGTGATAGTGGTAATTTGACTTGTTCATGATTACATCACTTAATGGTACACACTTAGTTGGAAAACATTTAGATGACCGATGACCTTTCCTCTTGTACTCTTGCAACTTTAATTAACGGATATTCCTTCCACCAATGTTCCAATTTTTTTTGTAATGTCCACAATGTTATTATACTCAGTTAGATGTTCCCGACATGAGGCCAAGTAGCACATCACAATATCCATCCTCTTAAAAAGCGACGTCCACGTCGACTTGTGTCTGAAAGGAATACAGAAACGCGAGCACAGCGAACCGTGGTTGGGGCATATGCTTACTAAAACGTAAATGCGATGTGCGTAGTCGAGAAAACGAAATACTATAAAGACAAGTACATGTAGGCTAAAACCAGTTGGTGACGTCACACGATACTTTATACATGAAACGGAGAAATGAAATACGGTGTAGAATTTACTAAACTTTGTATTTATTTATAACATAATTACAGATGTCTCCGAGTCCCGCAGGGACACCGAAGTGCCGCTGGGAGAAGACGACACAAGACGGGAATCGGGCGGACACCCGGAAAGGGACAGCCCTTGGTCCAATAATGACCCAAGGGACCCGGGGAAAGAGTTCCAGAAGAGTCTCGGCTATGGACACGAGCCAGTCAATTGACGGCCGGAATGCAACCGGCAAGACTATAGCTGCCCCCACACAGTTGAAGCAGTTTGCTCCTACTGGGCGAGCAGCTATTATATAGTCCCGGAGCCCCTCCCATGCTGGGGACTGGAGGTGGGGCAGTTGGAAGGCAAAGGCTTGTGACGGGGCTGAAAGACGATGCGCCCCCACCAGCAGCATCTTCGACGGGCGCATCTCAGCCCGCGGCCAATATCGGCATGGGCAGATTCGATTGTTGTTGTGGCGGATGACGTCCGCTACACCGTCTGTAATGACCGGCCATTGTCTCTTGCGTCCACCCCTTGATCGGTATGCCATGAAGGCGGCGGCTGTTATTATTTCTTCCGCCTCGTGTGGCTCCCATGTTGAGAGGGTCGGGACGTCCCCGGCCCCTCGTAGCACTAAGCGCCGTATCCCCGCGATGGCCTGCCGCTTTGAGTCAGGTGTGCCCTGATCGTCGTCCATTTCCGCCCATGAGATGGCGGGGACGACATACGGTCCCATGTCCATTTCCACCGGGGAGGTGGGACGGTTATCCTCTTCGGGCAGGGGGGCGAAGTCGGGCAATGCGGTCAATGGGACCGTTTCCTCGTTTGAGGCGGCCATAATTACAGCCGCATCTTTTACGGCACAAAAAACGCCATATGGGCGCTTTTCTTGGCTTTGTCTCCTACTTTGAAAATGGCGGTGGACGTCCGCGCAGGGTAGCAGGTATGCCTGCTCTTTCCATCTTGCTAGGACCTGCAAGATGGCGGGGCATCGGAGTCTTATATCCCACGGAGGGATGCTGACCTTCGATGCCGCCACAGCCTTGATGGCCGTGCCCAGACTAGGGCGGCCATACTTTTTACCAGTTCGTGGGTGATATCCACGTCCCTTAGGCGGCGTGTAGCCTTTTGTACAAAATTTTGCCAAGTTGGGGCATCACTTAGAGCCTCAGGGGCGATGCCATGGGTCATTGTTGGCTCCGGCCACGAAATTGGGCCCACAGGCCGAATTAGGGATGCAATTAGACGGACGGGGGTAAGCCGTCCCATGTTGTTCCGTCTTGCAACTAATATGGCCACCTCTACGGGACCGGACTGCCGGTCGGTAAGGACTTCGCCGGACCCTAAAGTTGAGCCCTGCAGAGAGAATATAGCGACCGCCTGCAAAGGGGGCAAAGAAAAGTCTGTTTGGATGTGGAGCCGACAGCCGAGTGAACATCAATACGAAATAATAGGGCATATACATGAACAATGATGAATCGAGGATGAGATAGACATAGATAATAGCACTTTGTAGAGGAGGTGCAGGACAAAGAGACAAATACAACAAGCAAAAATAATAATGGCTTAACTTAGGTAAGGAAGAACCGGGCACACATAGAATAAAGCCTTAATCATACTCTAAGACGAAATACACGAAAGACAAGAGTAGTTCTGTAAGTGATTAGGATGAAGAGTGTCGCTGTCGATTGCGTAAAGGGTATTTACAAGGTGGCAATACACCAGGTGTGTTTCTTCCGGTAGCGTCCGGGCAAGTGGGCTTGGTGCGTTCAGGCTTTCTAGCCTCAGTGGATAGCTCTCCCGCTTCCGACCGATGAACAGCCGGGGATGGTGGACTATTTCGAAGATGGTCACTTGCGTCGGCAGATGGGATGGGCTCAAAGAACTGATCGAGTAGTTGTGCATCTGAGTCTGGCAGTTGAGGGGTGTGGCTCAGTGGCCAGTTTGCAACGATTTAAATTTATCCATTGTCTTTTACCGCGAGGCTCATTGATAGGGGCGACAAGGCCATTTGTGTCGGTCCACGCCATAGTTTTTGTAACTTCTTAGACAGGCCCTTTTTTGGTTGAGGCGTAAAAACATACACACGATCAGGGCTGTGGAGCCGGAGCCGGAGCCTTAAGGAGCCGATGGTTTTGGTCGGAGCCGGAGCCGATTTATCACAAAGGCTCCGGCTCCGATAGTTTGAGCTTTGATATAAATCTAGAATTTTGAAAGTTATTAATTGGCATCATAAAAAAATTAAATCATTTGAAATCTAAAGATATGTCTTTTAAGTATACCAATGATCTGTCCTCCACGACATCTTTCTTTGCAGTTGCCGCCTTCTTTTGTATTATATTTATTATATATTTACACACGTGTAATATTTTTTTATTGCATATGTTTCGTAAGACTAATTTCCATATTGACAACGTATTCTCCAAAATCCATTAATTTGAAGACTTGTTATATGCATGCTAACTAGATGATTGTAGATTCCTATAGACAAGTCGCCAGTCATTTATGTACACATTTCCAGTTCAGTCAGCAAAGATAATATAGCTACATTTCTTGCGCAATGTCTTAAATCTAATACGGTTACTATGTAGGCTATCATCTATCGGTATGGCTACTGGCAGAAGCTACTGGCATCTGTGACAATGCCAATTTCCTTAGATTGTATTGTAGGCTCTTGTGCAGTCCCCCCACCTACATTTTTCAAAACAATCGATTATTCAATTTTATCAATTTTGATTGGAGGGATAACTCTTCACACTCACACGAATGACCTGACTACAAGTCCTCAAATGGCTATAGCAATAAGCGACCCAGCCACTTCTAGTAGTGCCCTATTATTTTAAAGGTATCTCATTCACAATGAATTTCCTTTGACTTCAAAATTCAAAGGGTATATTTCAATGCGAAAAACCCGAAGGCAAATTACAATGTTGACTTGCTGACGAAGTTTGCGACCATGACATCGCAATTACCCACGTAGATTTTTACAACAGCACGGAATGGTGATGGAATGCTGCTCATGGTTTGATACACTCAAACCGGTGATGCTGAAACGGACATCCAATGGTGCTGCATCTTTTGACCAGAGAAAAAATGGGGGGGGGGAGGACTGCACAAGAGCCGTATCGTGTAATAATATTTCCCCAAATGTCATAGACCTGTGGATTTCAAGAATTTTCATTATTATTTTTTCCGTCTGTCAACACTTTATGCTGATATCATGCTGACTTATATGTAAACAATAAAAAAAGACTGAGACGCTCTCAATAAAGGCGCCTTTTGACCTCCCTTTTCTATTGTCTGTGACATTAAACCGCACACGCATTCGAAAGCTAGCAAAGTAGATGGGATTTCTGGTCGGTGCTCGCAGTCAAATTTTTATTAAAACAATTGTGCCTGTTTGTAATTTTATAAATAAAAAGCGCACAGAATGCTTTCGAAGTCATAATAAAGTTTATTGAAATTAGGAAGAAAAATGTAAACCTGACATGTTTCGACTGGTCTTGTCAAAGGTAACCCAGCATGTGAAATTACATTGAAGGATAGACATTTTTTAAGAAGGAGAAAGTTGAGATACAGGTCAACACGCGATAGCAGCGGCAGACTGTGAGTCACCCGATTACCATGGCAAGCGAAGATTAATCACATGGTCCTTTTGCTTGCACAGGTTGGGATTATCACGTCTAATAAACAATGCCTCTAGGATACGTAAAATGCGGTCATTGTAAGCGTGGCATACAATCTCAAACTTGCTGATAGGGTCATTCGGAACACTACAGCAACTGAGCACATGTTCAGTAATTGCAGAGCGAGAAATTCCTGAATGACCATTTAAGAACCACCTGGGTATGTGCTCCCGCGCTCGAACTGTCAGGGGTCGTGACGTCCGTCCAATATAGGTTGATCCACAACCAGAACGAAAAGAATAAATAACAGAAGACGTGGCGGCCACTGGCAGACGATCTTTAGGAGAAGCAACAGGAATACAGTTGGTCTTAAAAATAATTATGGGTTTTTGCGGCAGGAGCAAACTTGGCCAGCAGTTCATCGATCGATTTGCGAATGAAAAGACTAGATTTGTCACCATAGAAAGGCAAGTTGACATAAACAGCCTTTCTTTCAGCGGTGGCAACAATGCTGGCCAAGTTTGCTCCTGCCGCAAAACCCATAATTATTTTTAAGACCAACTGTATTCCTGTTGCTTCTCCTAAAGATCGTCTGCCAGTGGCCGCCACGTCTTCTGTTATTTATTCTTTTCGTTCTGGTTGTGGATCAACCTATATTGGACGGACGTCACGACCCCTGACAGTTCGAGCGCGGGAGCACATACCCAGGTGGTTCTTAAATGGTCATTCAGGAATTTCTCGCTCTGCAATTACTGAACATGTGCTCAGTTGCTGTAGTGTTCCGAATGACCCTATCAGCAAGTTTGAGATTGTATGCCACGCTTACAATGACCGCATTTTACGTATCCTCGAGGCATTGTTTATTAGACGTGATAATCCCAACCTGTGCAAGCAAAAGGACCATGTGATTAATCTTCGCTTGCCATGGTAATCGGGTGACTCACAGTCTGCCGCTGCTATCGCGTGTTGACCTGTATCTCAACTTTCTCCTTCTTAAAAAATGTCTATCCTTCAATGTAATTTCACATGCTGGGTTACCTTTGACAAGACCAGTCGAAACATGTCAGGTTTACATTTTTCTTCCTAATTTCAATAAACTTTATTATGACTTCGAAAGCATTCTGTGCGCTTTTTATTTATAAAATTTTTATTATGCATAGCACCCTGCAACATACTGTGTGATACTCCGAGTTCAGCTTCATCAGCCTAACCATCATCAGAGGAATAGTGGTAATGTGTTATACATAAATTGAATATAATAATATACATGAATCATTGATGAATTATTTAGTGCAACTTTACGCCATAATGAAAAATACGAAATTAATATAATGTAAGTTAGGCCTTAACTTATTAAGTATGCTGCATAGAATTACAAAACTTGTCCTAAATTAGATATTTTTAATTTTTTTAAGTATAATTTTCAATTGTACATTTCTAGCCTACACTGCAATGAGGCTATCTAAATTACAATTTCTACAGATGATGAGTCGTGGGCTACCCACCGATCATATTATTCATGGACCAACAGACTATTGAATAAAGGCAATAACAAATAACAATAATAACCTAAGCTAGCCTATATACACTTTAATATTCAATAAAGCAATTGATATCTTTATTGATACGGTATATTTGGCTATATAGCCGATACCCTTTCCATGTTCTAGTAGATACAGGCCCTATAATCTATCTAGAGGTATACGCTATCCAGTTTCATATTCAAGCTTTGTTAAAAAGCTTATACTACTATTCGGCCCCTGTGACGGCTAATTAGGTATATCATCATCACTCATGTGGTCTTATTTAATGTAGCCTCGTAGTAGACTGGTTGCTGGCTAGGCCAATTTATATTTAGCCAGTGCGGGAGATCTTTATCTAATTTAACCAATCCTGGCTATAACTTTATTTTATCTTTCAGAGATAGTCAATTCATGCAAAAATATATGACAAGTATGTTATTTGTCCCCGGTGA